>CM040238.1:151703999-151978320 GCA_022545495.1 Chrysanthemum lavandulifolium | reverse complement strand
ACTAAATTATTTTCCACAACATTTTAATGCTTCATTTATTATTATTTTTTTGAATTCGTTTAGTGTTAATGCAAAAATGCACATATAAATGAATGTGATTTTAAAATGCATGCAAAACTACAAAGTTCCAAAACTATTATTATATCGTAAGAGTGTTTCGAGAACCAATCTAAATAAAATTTGAATTATTTTAAATAAAATTAACCAAAAAAGTAAAAGCGTTTTTTTGTAAAGGTTGGGACAATTTTTTTAAGACAAATGATGCAAAAATGTAAATTCACAAGTGATAATTTATTTTATTTTATACATATTACACATATCTATACTACTTATAATGGAGGGATGACCTTCTCTCCTAAATTTTTTTTAAGATGTCATTAATGTGTTTTTAAGCATTACAAATTTTAATGCATAATGTACACAATAAATAGGTTTTACTAAATTATTTTCCACAACATTTTAATGCTTCATTTATTATTATTTTTTGAATTAGTTTAGTTTTAATGCAAAATGCACATATAAATGAATGTGATTTTAAATGCATGCAAAACTACAAAGTTTCAAAACTATTATTTATTGTAAGAGTGTTTCGAGAACCAATCTAAATAAATTTTGAATTATTTTAAATAAAATTAACCAAAAAGTAAAAACGGTTTTTGTAAAGGTCGGGACAATTTTTTAAGACAAATGATGCAAAAGTGTAAATTCACAAGTGATAATTTATTTTATTTTATACATATTACAAATATCTATATCTATACTACTTATAATGGAGGATAACCCTCTCTCTAAATTTTTTAAGATGTCATTAATGTGTTTTTAAGCATTACAATTTTAATGCATAATTTACACAATAAATAGCTTTTACTAAATTATGTTCCACAACATTTTAATGCTTCATTTATTATTATTTTTTGAATTAGTTTAGTTTTAATGCAAAATGCACATATAAATTAATGTGATTTTAAAATGCATGCAAAACTACAAAGTTCCAAAACTATTATTTATCGTAAGAGTGTTTCGAGAACCAATCCAAATAAATTTTGAATTATTTTAAATAAAATTAACCACAAAAGTAAAAAACGGTTTATTGTAAAGGTTGGGACAATTTTTTTAAGACAATTGATGCAAAAATGTAAATTCACAAGTGATAATTTATTTTATTTTATACATATTACACATATCTATATCTATACTACTTATAATGGAGGGATGACCTTCTCTCCTAAATTTTTTTTAAGATGTCATTAATGTGTTTTTTAAGCATTACAATTTTTAATGCATAATTTACACAATAAATAGCTTTTACTAAATTATGTTCCACAACATTTTAATGCTTCATTTATTATTATTTTTTTGAATTAGTTTAGTGTTAATGCAAAAATGCACATATAAATTAATGTGATTTTAAAATGCATGCAAAACTACAAAGTTCCAAAACTATTATTATATCGTAAGAGTGTTTCCAGAACCAATCTAAATAAATTTTGAATTATTTAAATAAAATTAACCAAAAAAGTAAAAACGTTTTTTTGTAAAGGTCGGGACAATTTTTTTAAGACAAATGATGCAAAAATGTAAATTCACAAGTGATAATTTATTTTATTTTATACATATTACACATATCTATACTACTTATAATGGAGGGATGTCTTTCTCTCTTAAAGTTTTTTTAAGATGTCATTAATGTGTTTTTTAACCATTACAATTTTTAATGCATAATGTACACAATAAATAGCTTTTACTAAATTATTTTCCACAACATTTTAATGCTTCATTTATTATTATTTTTTGAATTAGTTTAGTGTTAATGCAAAAATGCACATATAAATTAATGTGATTTTAAAATGCATGCAAAACTACAAAGTTCCAAAACTATTATTATATCGTAAGAGTGTTTCGAGAACCAATCTAAATAAATTTTGAATTATTTTAAATAAAATTAACCAAAAAAGTAAAAACGTTTTTTTGTAAAGGTCGGGACAACTTTTTTAAGACAAATGATGCAAAAATGTAAATTCACAAGTGATAATTTATTTTATTTTATACATATTACACATATCTATACTACTTATAATGGAGGGATGTCTCTCTCTCCTAAATTTTTTTTAAGATGTCATTAATGTGTTTTTTAACCATTACAATTTTTAATGCATAATGTACACAATAAATAGCTTTTACTAAATTATTTTCCACAACATTTTAATGCTTCATTTATTATTATTTTTTTTTTGAATTAGTTTAGTTTTAATGCAAAAATGCACATATAAATGAATGTGATTTTAAAATGCATGCAAAACTACAAAGTTCCAAAACTATTATTTATCGTAAGAGTGTTTCGAGAACCAATCTAAATAAATTTTGAATTATTTTAAATAAAATTAACCACAAAAGTAAAAAACGGTTTTTTGTAAAGGTCGGGACAATTTTTTTAAGACAAATGATGCAAAAATGTAAATTCACAAGTGATAATTTATTTTATTTTATACATATTACACATATCTATATCTATACTACTTATAATGGAGGGATGACCTTCTCTCATAAATTTTTTTAAGATGTCATTAATGTGTTTTTTAAGCATTACAATTTTTAATGCATAATTTACACAATAAATAGCTTTTACTAAATTATGTTCCACAACATTTTAATGCTTCATTTATTATTATTTTTTTGAATTAGTTTAGTTTTAATGCAAAAATGCACATATAAATGAATGTGATTTTAAAATGCATGCAAAACTACAAAGTTCCAAAACTATTATTTATCGTAAGAGTGTTTTCGAGAACCAATACAAATAAATTTTGAATTATTTTAAATAAAATTAACCACAAAAGTAAAAAAGGTTTTTGTAAAGGTCGGGACAATTTTTTAAGACAAATGATGCAAAAATGTAAATTCACAAGTGATAATTTATTTTATTTTATACATATTACACATATCTATACTACTTATAATGGAGGGATGACCTTCTCTCCTAAATTTTTTTTAAGATGTCATTAATGTGTTTTTTAAGCATTACAATTTTTAATGCATAATTTACACAATAAATAGCTTTTACTAAATTATGTTCCACAACATTTTAATGCTTCATTTATTATTATTTTTTTGAATTAGTTTAGTTTTAATGCAAAAATGCACATATAAATGAATGTGATTTGAAAATGCATGCAAAACTACAAAGTTCCAAAACTATTATTATATCGTAAGAGTGTTTCGAGAACCAATCTAAATAAATTTTGAATTATTTTAAATAAAATTAACCAAAAAGGTAAAAACGTTTTTTTGTAAAGGTCGGGACAATTTTTTTAAGACAAATGATGCAAAAATGTAAATTCACAAGTGATAATTTATTTTATTTTATACATATTACACATATCTATATCTATATGTATACTACTTATAATAGAGGGATGACCCTCTCTCCTAAACTTTTTTTAAGATGTCATTAATGTGTTTTTTAAGCATTACAATTTTTAATGCTTAATGTACACAATAAATAGCTTTTACTAAATTATTTTCCACAACATTTTAATGCTTCATTTATTATTATTTTTTTGAATTAGTTTAGTGTTAATGCAAAAATGCACATATAAATGAATGTGATTTTAAAATGCATGCAAAACTACAAAGTTCCAAAACTATTATTATATCGTAAGAGTGTTTCGAGAACCAATCCAAATAAATTTTGAATTATTTTAAATAAAATTAACCACAAAAGTAAAAAACGGTTTTTTGTATAGGTCGGGACAATTGTTTTAAGACAAATGATGCAAAAATTTAATTCACAAGTGATAATTTATTTTATTTTATACATATTACATATATCTATATCTATACTACTTATAATGGAGGATGACCTCTCTCCTAAATTTTTTTAAGATGTCATTAATGTGTTTTTTAAGCATTACAATTTTTAATGCATAATTTACACAATAAATAGCTTTTACTAAATTATGTTCCACAACATTTTAATGCTTCATTTATTATTATTTTTTTGAATTAGTTTAGTTTTATTGCAAAATGCACATATAAATGAACGTGATTTGAAAATGCATGCAAAACTACAAAGTTCCAAAACTATTATTATATCGTAAGAGTGTTTCGAGAACCAATCTAAATAAATTTTGAATTATTTTAAATAAAATTAACCAAAAAGTAAAACGTTTTTTGTAAAGGTCGGGACAATTTTTTAAGACAAATGATGCAAAATGTAAATTCACAAGTGATAATTTATTTTATTTTATATATATTACACATATCTATATCTATACTACTTATAATAGAGGATGACCTCTCTCCTAATTTTTTTTAAGATGTCATTAATGTGTTTTTAAGCATTACAATTTTAATGCATAATGTACACAATAAATAGCTTTTACTAAATTATTTTCCACAACATTTTAATGCTTCATTTATTATTTTTTTGAATTAGTTTAGTTTTAATGCAAAATGCACATATAAATGAACATGATTTTAAAATGCATGCAAAACTACAAAGTTCCAAAACTATTATTTATCGTAAGAGTGTTTCGAGAACCAATCCAAATAAATTTTGAATTATTTTAAATAAAATTAACCACAAAAGTAAAAAACGGTTTTTGTAAAGGTCGGGACAATTTTTTTAAGACAAATGATGCAAAAATGTAAATTCACAAGTGATAATTTATTTTATTTTATACATATTACACATATCTATATCTATACTACTTATAATGGAGGGATGACCTTCTCTCCTAAATTTTTTTAAGATGTCATTAATGTGTTTTTTAAGCATTACAAATTTTAATGCATAATTTACACAATAAATAGCTTTTACTAAATTATGTTCCACAACATTTTAATGCTTCATTTATTATTATTTTTTTGAATTAGTTTAGTTTTAATGCAAAAATGCACATATAAATGAATGTGATTTTAAAATGCATGCAAAACTACAAAGTTCCAAAACTATTATTATATCGTAAGAGTGTTTCGAGAACCAATCTAAATAAATTTTGAATTATTTTAAATAAAATTTACCACAAAAGGTAAAACATTTTTTGTAAAGGTCGGGACAATTTTTTAAGACAAATGATGCAAAATGTAAATTCACAAGTGATAATTTATTTTATTTTATACATATTACACATATCTATATCTATACTACTTATAATGGAGGATGACCCTCTCTCCTAAATTTTTTAAGATGTCATTAATGTGTTTTTAAGCATTACAATTTTTAATGCATAATGTACACAATAAATAGATTTTACTAAATTATTTTCCACAACATTTTAATGCTTCATTTATTATTATTTTTTGAATTAGTTTAGTTTTAATGCAAAATGCACATATAAATGAATGTGATTTGAAAATGCATGCAAAACTACAAAGTTCCAAAACTATTATTATATCGTAAGAGTGTTTGAGAACCAATCTAAATAAATTTTGAATTATTTTAAATAAAATTAACCAAAAAGTAAAACATTTTTTTTGTAAAGGTTGGGACAATTTTTTAAGACAAATGATGCAAAATGTAAATTCACAAGTGATAATTTATTTTATTTTATACATATTACATATCTATATCTATACTACTTATAATGGAGGATGACCTCTCTCCTAAATTTTTTAAGATGTCATTAATGTGTTTTTAAGCATTACAAATTTTAATGCATAATTTACACAATAAATAGCTTTTACTAAATTATTTTCCACAACATTTTAATGCTTCATTTATTATTATTTTTTGAATTAGTTTAGTTTTAATGCAAAATGCACATATAAATGAATGTGATTTTAAAATGCATGCAAAACTACAAAGTTTCAAAACTATTATTATATCGTAAGAGTGTTTGAGAACCAATCTAAATAAATTTTGAATTATTTTAAATAAAATTAACCAAAAAGGTAAAACGTTTTTTGTAAAGGTCGGGACAATTTTTTTAAGACTAATGATGCAAAAATGTAAATTCACAAGTGATAATTTATTTTATTTTATACATATTACACATATCTATATCTATACTACTTATAATGGAGGGATGACCTTCTCACCTAAATTTTTTTTAAGATGTCATTAATGTGTTTTTTAAGCATTACAATTTTTAATGCATAATGTACACAATAAATAGCTTTTACTAAATTATTTTCCACAACATTTTAATGCTTCATTTATTATTTTTTTGAATTCGTTTAGTGCTAATGCAAAAATGCACATATAAATTAATGTGATTTTAAAATGCATGCAAAACTACAAAGTTCCAAAACTATTATTATATCGTAAGAGTGTTTCGAGAACCAATCTTAATAAATTTTGAATTATTTTAAATAAAATTAACCAAAAAGTAAAAGCGGTTTTTGTAAAGGTTGGGACAATTTTTTAAGACAAATGATGCAAAATGTAAATTCACAAGTGATAATTTATTTTATTTTATACATATTACACATATCTATACTACTTATAATGGAGGATGACCTTCTCTCCTAAATTTTTTAAGATATCATTAATGTATTTTTAAGCATTACAATTTTTAATGCATAATTTACACAATAAATAGCTTTTACTAAATTATGTTCCACAACATTTTAATGCTTCATTTATTATTATTATTTTGAATTAGTTTAGTTTTAATGCAAAAATGCACATATAAATGAATGTGATTTTAAAATGCATGCAAAACTACAAAGTTCCAAAACTATTATTTATCGTAAGAGTGTTTCGAGAACCAATCCAAATAAATTTTGAATTATTTTAAATAAAATTAACCACAAAAGTAAAAAACGGTTTTTTGTAAAGGTCGGGACAATTTTTTTAAGACAAATGATGCAAAAATGTAAATTCACAAGTGATAATTTATTTTATTTTATACATATTATCTATATCATATCTATACTACTTGTAATGGAGGATGACCTTCTCTCCTAAATTTTTTTTAAGATGTCATTAATGTGATTTTTAAGCATTAATATTTTTAATGCATAATTTTCACAATAAATAGCTTTTACTAAATTATGCTCCACAACATTTTAATGCTTCATTTATTATTATTTTTTTGAATTAGTTTAGTTTTAATGCAAAAATGCACATATAAATGAATGTGATTTTAAAATGCATGCAAAACTACAAAGTTCCAAAACTATTATTATATCGTAAGAGCGTTTCGAGAACCAATCTAAATAAATTTTGAATTATTTTAAATAAAATTAACCAAAAAAGTAAAAACGGTTTTTTGTAAAGGTCGGGACAACTTTTTTAAGACAAATGATGCAAAAATGTAAATTCACAGGTGATAATTTATTTTATTTTATACATATTACACATATCTATACTACTTATAATGGAGGGATGTCTTTCTCTCCTAAATTTTTTTTAAGATGTCATTAATGTGTTTTTTAAGCATTACAATTTTTAATGCATAATTTACACAATAAATAGCTTTTACTAAATTATTTTCCACAACATTTTAATGCTTCATTTATTATTATTTTTTTTGAATTAGTTTAGTTTTAATGCAAAAATGCACATATAAATGAATGTGATTTTAAAATGCATGCAAAACTACAAAGTTCCAAAACTATTATTTATCGTAAGAGTGTTTCGAGAACCAATCCAAATAAATTTTGAATTATTTTAAATAAAATTAACCACAAAAGTAAAAAACGGTTTTTTGTAAAGGTCGGGACAATTTTTTTAAGACAAATGATGCAAAAATGTAAATTCACAAGTGATAATTTATTTTATTTTATACATATTACACATATCTATACTACTTATAATGGAGGGATGTCTCTCTCTCCTAAATTTTTTTTAAGATGTCATTAATGTGTTTTTTAACCATTACAATTTTTAATGCATAATGTACACAATAAATAGCTTTTACTAAATTATTTTCCACAACATTTTAATGCTTCATTTATTATTATTTTTTTGAATTAGTTTAGTTTTAATGCAAAAATGCACATATAAATGAATGTGATTTTAAAATGCATGCAAAACTACAAAGTTCCAAAACTATTATTTATCGTAAGAGTGTTTCGAGAACCAATCCAAATAAATTTTGAATTATTTTAAATAAAATTAACCAAAAAAGTAAAAACGTTTTTTTGTAAAGGTCGGGACAATTTTTTTAAGACAAATGATGCAAAAATGTAAATTCACAAGTGATAATTTATTTTATTTTATACATATTACATATCTATATCTATACTACTTATAATGGAGGATGTCTCTCTCTCCTAATTTTTTTAAGATGTCATTAATGTGTTTTTTAAGCATTACAATTTTTAATGCATAATGTACACAATAAATAGCTTTTACTAAATTATTTTCCACAACATTTTAATGCTTCATTTATTATTTTTTTTGAATTAGTTTTATTTTAATGCAAAAATGCACATATAAATGAATGTGATTTTAAAATGCATGCAAAACTATAAAGTTCCAAAACTATTATTTATCATAAGAGTGTTTCGAGAACCAATCCAAATAAATTTTGAATTATTTTAAATAAAATTAACCACAAAAGTAAAAAACGGTTTTTTGTAAAGGTCGGGACAATTTTTTTAAGACAAATGATGCAAAAATGTAAATTCACAAGTGATAATTTATTTTATTTTATACATATTACACATATCTATATCTATACTACTTATAATTGATGGATGACCTTCTCTCATAAATTTTTTTTAAGATGTCATTAATGTGTTTTTTAAGCATTACAATTTTTAATGCATAATTTACACAATAAATAGCTTTTACTAAATTATGTTCCACAACATTTTAATGCTTCATTTATTATTATTTTTTGAATTAGTTTAGTTTTAATGCAAAAATGCACATATAAATGAATGTGATTTTAAAATGCATGCAAAACTACAAAGTTCCAAAACTATTATTATATCGTAAGAGTGTTTCGAGAACCAATCTAAATAAATTTTGAATTATTTTAAATAAAATTAACCAAAAAGGTAAAAACGTTTTTTGTAAAGGTCGGGACAATTTTTTTAAGACAAATGATGCAAAAATGTAAATTCACAAGTGATAATTTATTTTATTTTATACATATTACACATATCTATATCTATATGTATACTATACTAATGGAGGATGACCTTCTCACCTAAATTTTTTTTAAGATGTCATTAATGTGTTTTTTAACCATTACAATTTTTAATGCATAATGTACACAATAAATAGCTTTTACTAAATTATTTTCCACAACATTTTAATGCTTCATTTATTATTATTTTTTGAATTAGTTTAGTTTTAATGCAAAAATGCACATATAAATGAATGTGATTTTAAAATGCATGCAAAACTACAAAGTTCCAAAACTATTATTATATCGTAAGAGCGTTTGAGAACCAATCTAAATAAATTTTGAGAACCAATCTAAATAGAAACGTTTTTTTGTAAAGGTCGGGACAATTTTTTTAAGACAAATGATGCAAAAATGTAAATTCACAAGTGATAATTTATTTTATTTTATACATATTACACATATCTATATCTATATGTATACTACTTGTAATAGAGGGATGACCCTCTCTCCTAAATTTTTTTTAAGATGTCATTAATGTGTTTTTAAGCATTACAATTTTTAATGCTTAATGTACACAATAAATAGCTTTTACTAAATTATTTTCCACAACATTTTAATGCTTCATTTATTATTATTTTTTTGAATTCGTTTAGTGTTAATGCAAAAATGCACATATAAATGAATGTGATTTTAAAATGCATGCAAAACTACAAAGTTCCAAAACTATTATTATATCGTAAGAGTGTTTCGAGAACCAATCTAAATAAATTTTGAATTATTTTAAATAAAATTAACCAAAAAAGTAAAAACGTTTTTTGTAAAGGTCGGGACAATTTTTTTAAGACAAATGATGCAAAAATGTAAATTCACAAGTGATAATTTATTTTATTTTATACATATTACACATATCTATACTACTTATAATGGAGGGATGTCTCTCTCTCCTAAATTTTTTTTAAGATGTCATTAATGTGTTTTTTAAGCATTACAATTTTTAATGCATAATGTACACAATAAATAGCTTTTACTAAATTATTTTCCACAACATTTTAATGCTTCATTTATTTTTTTTTTGAATTAGTTTAGTTTTAATGCAAAAATGCACATATAAATGAATGTGATTTTAAAATGCATGCAAAACTATAAAGTTCCAAAACTATTATTTATCGTAAGAGTGTTTCGAGAACCAATCCAAATAAATTTTGAATTATTTTAAATAAAATTAACCACAAAAGTAAAAAACGGTTTTTGTAAAGGTCGGGACAATTTTTTTAAGACAAATGATGCAAAAATGTAAATTCACAAGTGATAATTTATTTTATTTTATACATATTACACATATCTATACTACTTATAATGGAGGGATGACCTTCTCTCCTAAATTTTTTTTAAGATGTCATTAATGTGTTTTTTAAGCATTAATATTTTTAATGCATAATTTTCACAATAAATAGCTTTTACTAAATTATGCTCCACAACATTTTAATGCTTCATTTATTATTTTTTTTTTAATTAGTTTAGTTTTAATGCAAAAATGCACATATAAATGAATGTGATTTTAAAATGCATGCAAAACTACAAAGTTCCAAAACTATTATTATATCGTAAGAGTGTTTCGAGAACCAATCTAAATAAATTTTGAATTATTTTAAATAAAATTAACCAAAAAGGTAAAAACGTTTTTTTGTAAAGGTCGGGACAATTTTTTTAAGACAAATGATGCAAAAGTGTAAATTCACAAGTGATAATTTATTTTATTTTATACATATTACACATATCTATATCTATATGTATATGTATACTACTTATAATAGAGGGATGTCCCTCTCTCCTAAATTTTTTAAGATGTCATTAATGTGTTTTTTAAGCATTACAATTTTTAATGCTTAATGTACACAATAAATAGCTTTTACTAAATTATTTTCCACAACATTTTAATGCTTCATTTATTATTATTTTTTTGAATTAGTTTACTTTTAATGCAAAAATGCACATATAAATGAATGTGATTTTAAAATGCATGCAAAACTACAAAGTTCCAAAACTATTATTATATCGTAAGAGTGTTTCGAGAACCAATCTAAATAAATTTTGAATTATTTTAAATAAAATTAACCAAAAGGTAAAACGTTTTTTTTGTAAAGGTCGGGACAATTTTTTTAAGACAAATGATGCAAAAGTGTAAATTCACAAGTGATAATTTATTTTATTTTATACATATTACACATATCTATTTCTATATGTATATGTATATTACTTATAATAGAGGGATGACCCCCTCTCCTAAATTTTTTTTAAGATGTCATTAATGTGTTTTTTAAGCATTACAATTTTTAATGCTTAATGTACACAATAAATAGCTTTTACTAAATTATTTTCCACAACATTTTAATGCTTCATTTATTATTATTTTTTTTGAATTCGTTTAGTGTTAATGCAAAAATGCACATATAAATGAATGTGATTTTAAAATGCATGCAAAACTACAAAGTTCCAAAACTATTATTATATCGTAAGAGTGTTTCGAGAACCAATCTAAATAAATTTTGAATTATTTTAAATAAAATTAACCAAAAAAGTAAAAGCGTTTTTTTGTAAGGGTCGGGACAATTTTTTTAAGACAAATGATGCAAAAATGTAAATTCACAAGTGATAATTTATTTTATTTTATACATATTACACATATCTATATCTATGCTACTTATAATGTAGGGATGTCTCTCTCTCCTAAATTTTTAAGATGTCATTAATGTGTTTTTTAAGCATTACAATTTTTAATGCATAATGTACACAATAAATAGCTTTTACTAAATTATTTTCCACAACATTTTAATGCTTCATTTATTATTTTTTTTGAATTAGTTTTGTTTTAATGCAAAAATGCACATATAAATGAATGTGATTTTAAAATGCATGCAAAACTATAAAGTTCCAAAACTGTTATTTATCATAAGAGTATTTCGAGAACTAATCCAAATAAATTTTGAATTATTTTAAATAAAATTAACCACAAAAGTAAAAAACGGTTTTTTGTAAAGGTCGGGACAATTTTTTTAAGACAAATGATGCAAATGTGCAAAGTGCTAAGTGCTAATTCAATGATTAATATATTAGTACATTAATTATTATACTTTTCATGGATAACTCTAAATGATTGATTAAACATGTAAATTTTCTTTACATTATAAGCATTCTTTTATTTATATCTTCTATCTATGTGGGACAAGTGTTATAAACAATATTAATGATTCAAACATTTTTTCATAAATATACAATTTACAAGATGTATACATTATAAGCATTATTTTATTTATATCTTTTATCTATATGGGACAAATGTAATAAATAATATTAATGATACAAACATGTTCAAATATATATATATATATATATATATATATATATATATATATATATATATATATATATATATATATATATATATATATATATATTTTCATCAAAAAAATGTTTCTACTATCAACTAATTTGACCATAACCCATAACATTATCGATTACCGCAACGCAAAATTACGTCACTTTCAATTGTTTTTATATGAATTAGTTTGATATTATACATCACTTTTTTTAAAGTTACTCAAACTCATTATGTTTTCGTAATTGGTAAAGTTATTGTAAAGAAAACTTAAAATTGAAAACATTTTTGCCAAAAATTTTATTACTTGATACCCGCCATCGCAACGCCTGCAGACCCTACTATAATATTTAAAGAGTTGAAATACGCGATACGAAACTTTTAGATACTAAAATTTATCGTCACATAAAACGTTTGATTATAAAGCATTGTTTATTAAATTTTTTATTTTCAGATCCATGCAAGATCGCTAGCAGTCTCTACTAAGATTCATCAATAACCATTGATCCTACCTTTTTGTAAATAATCTTTCAGTCTAAGTTGTACAATACACCTAAAAAAAATAAAATGTCACGCTTATAAGTCATAGTGAAGGGTTTTAACAAACAAGAAAAGAGTGAAAATAAGTTTCAACTAATAACATGGTTAATACAACATTTTTGATGCATTTTAAATCCCACAAGTTTGATGGTGTAGCCACTTAGCCTCCCAAATATTAATGCTGTCCAATTCTTCATCTAAATTTAACGCTATTCGATTATCCTTGACATCAAATTAAGACTCTTATTGTGGGTAGCAGTGATCCTGACTTGACACAAAGAGTCTCTACATATTCTACTTGGACATACCACATGTCTCATGGTGGCTCACGGTGATGAGCAATGCCATTCGGTGGTGACTTAGAAAACAACTAAGTTGGACTCCATCCTAACTCAAGATACAACAAATTAAGTCAAAGTATTATTGCATTATCAAGTTTACCTCACCATTAACCTATTTTTGCCACAGAATTTTGTATTTCGAGAATGTAAGATCTCTTACATATTGATAATCATTCTCACTAGTAGATGATAAGGAAGTTTTAGAGAGAGAGAGAGAGAGAGAAGGGGAGGTGTAGAGAGAGAAGTGAAAGAGAGAAGTTGGAGAGAAAGTATGAATGTAGGTGAAATTGCAAATGGTCTCACCCTTTAAATAGTTGAAGGTGGCGTGCTTATACAAGAAATGGCCATAGTTGGGCCTTAGTGGGCTTGCTTTATTTGTTGGACTTGGACTAGTAAGTTATGAATACATGTATGACTAAACTAATAACCTATTAGCTTAACTAAGTCCATACCAAGTCCAAACGACCATTATTAATCTATAATAAGCTATTACAATGATACAAGGTTCCTAGAAGATAAATAACCATAACTTTATAAAGCTAACAGATAACTAAGTCATGCATTTGTAAAGGCATACAATCGAGTATTTATTTAACTATTATGTGTTATAGCATGGCAATAGTTGAATGTTTTAATCCGAATAGCGTAGTAAATAACTAAACATGAAATCATAAATGACACCAATAATTGATGAAAAACATGGGGTTAAATTTTATTTTTTCACAAAAGATAAAAGAAAACAAAACATAAGACAATAAAATCGCCATAACAATTTTCCATGAGCCAGCGATCCATATACAGTTTATAACTAATCAAATAAAAATACAACACTTGCGTCTTAGTTGTTTGGAGTGCGAGATCAACACAGAGCAAATAAACCAAAGCAGGATCCTTCACGATTTTACACACTAGCCCTCAAGCGAGTATAATAGCGTACTAGCGGTTGATCAATACAACAACAGAGGACAATCTGATTCCACGAAGAAAACACACAAGTGTGTTTTCTTGGTTTGTGTGTCGCGGCCGAATAAACAAAGGGAGGGGGAATTAGGGTTTTGTGAATTGCATTATGACTGAATAATTACCTCTTATATTTATAGGGCTTATTGGATAATTACCAAATTCAAAACAAGAAATTACCAAAATTAATAAAGAGATAATTACTTGGTTTAAAAATATTTGATATTATCAAATAATATATTTCTTTCTAAACAAGTCAAAGAACCAAAGCCGGTGTGATCCACCAACTTGGTGGTCGACCATCAGTGGGTCCGACAAAGGATGCCTCTCTTGAGCTTTGGCCAATCCTTCCATCTTAATTATTATAACTAATTAAGCTCGATGTTTCTTTTCCTCCCATTTTGATATTGACCGGGCGATGATGCCCGGCCTGGATTAGATCTCGTAACCTATGAATCCATAGCCCGAGAGCTCTCTATAGAAAGATTGCGTCTTTTGTGTCTAATAGGTGGTGCGGTCAAAACGGTGTTGTCTTTGAACCGGTCATTTTGGCACCGTTAAAACTAGCCTAGTTGGGTTGCTAGCATTCTTTGTCTGTTTCTTTTAAATTTAAATATACAATAATATGTTAATTATGATTATAAGAAACTATGTTGGTACAATAATAATCTAAATATGAAGGTTGTATGCAATAAAAAAATACTTTGGATGGCTCTCAACCTATTCCCATTAGCCATCTTTTATACGACTCGCTAAACTTGTTTGAGATAAAACACAACCTAAATCAACCTAGTCTTAACTAAATAGGTCGGAATTACGATCTTAATAATTAACATTCTAAGTTATTGTAGACATGATCGGATCTTAAGCTAGAACGTTTTGGGTATGTTACAGGATAGAGATCCTTTGTCATGACATCAACGTTCATATCCCCCACCATGTATCTTCAAAGATTCCAAGCTACAATTTGCGGGCGGCTCATAAATCTCTTCAAGATAACTGAGGAAAAGTAAGAATTTTGGCCTTTTTTTTATGGCTATACAAGATGGTAACAAAAGGCAGTATGAATTAAACTTAATAATGAGTTTGGCCATTTAAGTTTATATTGAACTGTGATACAGTATATGAGCGAGGCATCATGGAACTGGCGTTTAATGAAGACGATTGTACGAAAGTATAGGCAACACAAGATGAACAATAGAACCTTTATTCAGATCTAAGTTCAATAATACTTAGATTAAGTTTCTAATAGTATCCGAATGTTACAAAATTAGATTAATGTCAATGAGACAATAATCATGTAAATGTAAAGACAAGACAAGATCGGTGAAACGATCGAGCAAGAAAGAGAGTGATATAATAGACCGCACACTCTTGTGTGTGTAACCCTAGATTAAGGGACTTATTAAATAGGAGATTAAGTTTCACTAAGATCCTCTAACGGCTATAAATGACTCATCGCTGAAACGATGAAAGCTTCAGAAATGAACATCTTGGAACTTTAAATCTTTATCCTTTGTCCAAGTTTAACCCCTGTAATTAATCCCGCAATGAACCATAACTTGAAAGCCATTAGCAATTGATATAATGATATGTTTGTCGCAGATTATCACCCCAAAATTTAACATTCCCCTTAACTGATGAGCAAACATATCAAACAATATCAATTTTCACACAAAAATTTATGCCGATGAGTGGAGGTTCTTTTGTGAGTATGTCTCAGCTTGGTTTCAAGAGCCAATCTTTTAGCATTTATAACACCTCTAGCAATTTTTTCCCCGATGAAGTGAACATCAATTTCAAAGTGTTTTGATCTTTCGTGGAAAAACAGGGTGTGAGAAGTTGTAAAGCGATTTGTTGTCACAAAAATATTGACGGAAGATTGATATCAACTTTAGATCTTTTAGGATTTTTGAACTAAATGATTTCTGTGCAGCAGAGACATAGATCTATACTCGCCTCATGGAAGATTTTGAAAGAGTGTTTTGTTTTTACTTTTCCATGAGATTAAACAATCATCAAGAAACACAATAACCTCGTGATGATTTTCGGTTTTCTTGCATTCAGCCCAATCAAGATCACTATATCCTTCAAGATGATTTTGAGTTCAAATTGTACCTTAGACCTTTTCCCGAGCTCCTTTTAGATATCTCGTAACATTGAGGCACATTCCGGATGAGATTTTAAGGAGAATGCATATATTGTGCTGACAATGAACCGAGTATGAGATGTCGTCTTGTATGGGTGAGATAGATAAGTTTCCCAAGTAACTTCGATAACCGGTGATGTTGACAAGCAAGGGGTCATCGCAGTGGGAATGTATGGAAGCACGAGTTGGGTTCTATAGAGTGGACACAGTTTGCACCAAGAAGACCAAATTTTTGAGGAGTTCAAGATGATTTTCTTTGAGAAAGACAAATGTCATTCCCGCTTTTAAAACCTCAATGCCAAGGAAATATTTTAGATTTCCCAAGTCTTTGATATGAAATTTGGATTTTAGAAACTCTTTAAAAGATTTATCTCATCAATACAGCTTTCAAGAAGAACAATATCATCCACATAAACAAGCGAGCAATAAACTTGTTATTCTCTGTTTTGGTGAACAAGGAGTGATCATTAATGATTGAACAAAGTTATTTTCTTTTAAAACACCGACAAGTTTTTCATTCCATTTCACGGGAGCTTGTTTTAGGCCATATAGAGACTTGATAAGTTTACAAACTTTATTTTATTGTTCTCATTACGTAACCCCTTGGGATGGTCATATAGATATCCTCATCAAGATATCCATACAAGAAAGCATTGTTAACATCAAGTTGAAAAGAGGCCATTTGTTTTTACGCCTAAGGCAATAAGACATCTAACAAGAGATATTTTCACAACAGGGAAAAAGTTTCATCATAGTCTATTCCTTCCCTTTGGTTATAGCCTTTAACAACTAATCTAGCCTTGTATCTATCAAATTCACCATTGGCTTTATACTTGATTTTAAAGATCCATTTGTACCCAATAGAGTTCTATTAGAGGTAGATCGGTTATATCCCAAGCATGGTTTTCATTTAAGGCCTCAATTTGTAGTTCATAACATCAAACCAATTACTATCAAGGATAGCTTCTTCATAATGTAGGTTCAATACTTTATTAAGACTAGATGCAAAGCAAGAATTATCTTTGTTAAGATTAGAGTAATTAACAACCTTTTCAACACCGTATTTGACTTTTCCTTCTACAATAAAGTCGTTAAGATTACCGGGCAACTTAGAGACTCGTTGACCTTCTAGCGATGAGTGGCGGCAAGCCTCTTTCTTGTTCGCCAGAATCGGTGTAGTATCGCAGAATCGAAGATGCATTAGCAGGATGTGATTCGTGTGATATGGTGCCCTCGTGGTGTGTATTATCATCTACAGATGTTGCAACGGTTCGTCAATCCTAGTAGGATGACTTACCACCGTGCCATCATCATAGGATGTCACTCTCCTTCATCATTGGGACTTATTTGTGAGTCAAAGAAATTTTTGTGATTTAAATCTTTGGTACAAAAGTTTCAACAAAAGGTTTTGACAAAGTATTTTCATTTGAAGGAAAACAGTTTCATAAAATTTGAAATCTCGGAGTAAAAGATATTTTTGTTTCTAGGCTCAAGAGTTTATAGCCTTTCTTCTCATTCGAGTAACCAATAAGGACACTTTTTTCGGACCTACTACCAAATTTATCGAGATGTTGAGAATGGTGGCATAGCATAAGCACCAAAGACTCTAAGGAGAGAGAGTGAAGGGTCATGCCCATACACAAGGAAGAAGAGGACTTGCAGACGTAACCCAAGAGGTAACCTGCTTATGACATAGGCGTGAATTAGAACACATTCGCACCAAAGATTTAGAGGTAATTCCCCGAAACATAAGGGATCTAGCTACATTAAGGAGATGCCTATGTTTCCTTTTCTCGCTACACCATTTTGTTGTGGTGTATAAACACAAGAGGTTTGATGTAAAATTCCTTTTCATGGAAAAATGTTGAAGTTTATTATTGACAAATTCTATCCTATTATCACTTCTAAAAATCTTGACATTGTGTTCAAATTGATTTGATAGCATATGAGTAAAGTTAACAATGGAAACATAAACATCATCCTTCCCTTAAGCATATAAACCCACACCGCCTGGAATAGTCATCAACAATCCGTTTAAAAATATTTGTAACCATCTCTGCTAGTGACTTTATATGGTCCCCATACATCAAGATGGACAAGTTGACCAATTTTAGTTGATTTATGTTCACGTAGGAATGGTTCTCCGGTTTGTTTAGCTTTATTACAAGTATCACAGAGATGATCGAGTTTGGATGTACTATCAAATTTAAGAGTGGGTTTAAGTATGTGTAGGACTTGGTCGGAGGATGACCAAGTCTTTGATGCCAAAGATTTTTAGAAACATGACAAACGGATATGCAGCTATTAGAAATAATCTTACATGTAGAATCAATATCAAACATATATAACCCATTGTATTGTTTACCAATCCCCACAATCCTTTTTGATGTAAACTCAGATATAGCAATTAGATTCATTAAACCCAACAAACATCTTATTGTCTCTAGAAATTTTATGAACAGACACACAGACTAACATTGTACTCGGGAACAACAAGTACATCAAAAGAGTTAGGTCATTATTGACCTTTAAATCACCAATTTTAGTAATTATATTCGAGTACGTTGGGATGTCCAACGCTTAAGCCAAGATTTGAAATGTTAACAACATTGATTAAAAGTTTCGAACACATCATGTCTTGATTTGCACCGTAATCAACAATCCAACCAAGACCGATGTTTCCGTGATAGAGATTTTGTGTTGTTGTTAAAAATTTATTAAAGTTTACATTAAACTTGACACCGCCATTAAAGAAGGTTCATGAAAAATTTTACATGCCAAGTTGGCATTAGCAGATGACACATTGTTGTCATTGAGAAGACTCATAAGTCCGAGAGTCGTTCATTAGACAAGGAAGCAGAGAGTTGCTAGCACTATTATCGGTGACATGATTAGTTTCAAGAGAAACATTGTTTCACGAAAGGTTTACCATTAAAGTTCCTTTTAACATATCCAACAGGATAACCAACAAGATCATAACATCTATCAACAATGTGACCGTGTTTTTGCAATTAGTACATTTGAGATTCATGTTTGGTCCTCTCGCTATTTGAGTGTTACCATTATTAAAACCGTAACCTTTGTTGTTAAAACCTTTTGTTATCAAAAATTTTCCACCATCGACGCTTTTTGCAAAGAAAGGTCGTAGCATTGGGTTTAGCGAGCTATTCCCGGATGAAACATTTCTGTGAGATTCTTCTCCGAGACAACAGAAAAGCGCTTTGACATTAGGTAAAGGATCTCGGTTAAAATATTGCTTCCGATGGGGACATAGGAGTCATCAAGACCCATAAGAAATTGCATTAACTTGATCACCGATTATGTTTTTCAAATGTTTTGCAACCTCACAAGTGCAGGGAGGCAAGTCGATCATACAATCAAATTGTTTCCATAAAGAGTTAAGGTTGTTATAATAATCAAGAAGAGAGGACCCACTTTGACTAAGAGAGTTTATATTTTATGCAAATTAAAGATAGTGAACCATCAACCTTATCATAGGTATCTTTAAGATCATTCCACATTTCATAAGAGCTTTAGCATATATAGCACCAAAGAATAGTTCAGTCGAGAGAATTAAGAACCGAAGTAACCACAACAGAGAGTTACAAGTATCCCATTGATTAGCAAGACTAGGGTTCGAATCATCTCTTATGCAAGTACCATCAATAAACCCTAACTTATTATGGTTCCTTAAAGCAAAAGTCATGGCCATATTCCATATTTTATAATTTTCGGTTCAGGTGAGTTTAATAGAAATAATGGAGTGCCATTGGTATTGTTAGGATGCAAATACAAAGCATCACCAAAGGATAAGCTTTTCTCGATGGAAGAGCCACCAATATTATCATCACCAATAGCCATAATTCAAGCAATAAGACAAATAGATATAATAAGATGTATAAAGAGTCACATACAGAGATAATAATAAGACAAAATAGACAAAGTAATAAGACCTTGAATTTAAGAAACAACAGTACCAAGCCTGTGGACTAGGGTAAACCAGAGCAGGGTATTCGTACCACTCAAAGGTGGCGAGATGAAGATGTTAGTCTACCCGTTTGCACCCACAAAGACGTAAGCATCAGAGTGTTGAAGAAAGGATAAGACTTAGACTTACAGAGAAATATGCAATGAAGAACAAGTCACAATTACCCTAGATTCACTTAGTCTAGGGCTAATTGTAAGTAGAATATAACCAGGTGATTACGCTAGTAGCAATAACCCAAACCACCAATTTGTTGTCAAGAGAATCAATGAGCCTGTAGCTCGATACCATGTAACGAAAGTATAGGCAACACAAGATGAACAATAGAACCTTTATTCGGATCTAAGTCGCAATAGTCGGCTTAGATTAAGTTCTAATAGTATCCGAATGTTACAAGATTAGATTAATGTCAATGAGACAATAATAATGTAAATGTAAAGACAAGACAAGATCAAGAAATGATCGGAAAGAAGAGAAGAGAGTGATACGAAGACACACACTGTGTGTGTAACCCTAGATTAAGGGACTTATTAAATAGGAGATTAAGTTTCACTAAGACCCCTCTAACGGCTATAAATGACTCATCAGCAAAAACGATGAAAGCTTCAGCAGAAATGAACATCTTGGAACTTTAAATCTTTTATCCTTTGTCCAAGTTTAACCCCTGTAATTAATCTTGCAATGAACCATAACTTGAAAGCCATTAGCAATTGATAGAATGATATGTTTGCCACAGATTATCACCCCAAAATTTAACAACGATCTTGACAGTATGTCATGTGTAAAGTGAGGAGCGTAATTACATCTTATTTGAAGAGGTTGCTCTTGAGATATCCACCAATCGCATTCCTCAAGAGGGTAATGCCGAATATGCCTAATATGATCACCGTTTTATTTTTTAATTTATTAATCGTCCAATCCAGAGCAATAATGTCAGAGTGACTTGTATCGTATAAATGAAAGTTATAAATTTGATATACTTGAGTCAAATAGAGCCCAATTTTTTAAATAATTTGTTGGTGACCATATTAGATACTTTGTATCATATTGCAAATGATTTGAGGTATTTGAGTTTAGGTATCACGAGTAAGGATCAAATGAGAATAAACTTAAATGAGAAGGTGAGAAAAAACCACGATCAAGACATTTTAGATGCACCTACACATATAGATGCATCTTCTCTTAAATTTCTCTCATTCATTTGAAATATGTGGTGAAATTTTTCTCATTCTTCTCATTTCAACTTTTCTTCTCACTAGATCTCTGACCTGGGTGATACACCCCCAAAGTGTTGTAGTGGAAAGGTAATCGGGGTGTGACATTCATAGCACAAAGTTAAGAATATAAAGAACGACCTATATAAAGCCGTTTTGAAAAGATATATTTGATTAAGTAAAATAAGTTTTGACAATAATAAGTTTTAAAAGTACAAGTCCCAAATGAAAAGTAGTCAAAGTTAACATCGAATGTTATGGCAATATTAGAAAATCTTCATGATGAAATGTTCGCGAGATGAGACTCCATGCATGATGCTCCAGTTCCTACCAAGTTAGAATGATCAACAACCTGAGAAATACATTCTAAAATGTCAACAATAATGTTGGTGAGTTTATAGGTTTAGGTAATAGTAAATGTCAAATGCGGACCACAAGATGTTGGTGTATGACCATTATAATAAATACATTGTCATATAAAAGTAATACTATTGCCCTAAGCTCATGACCTCGAAGCTCAACGTATATATATGTAATTGCACGTAACTATGAATGCTCGTATAGGTGTTTGCCAAGCACCCAATGTATTCCAAATGATATGCGTCCGTTTACCCGTTGATGCGACTAACACCGGACGGGTGTCAACATAATAGATCTATTCACAACATTCAAGGCCACGATTAATTAACGGTTCATGATATGGGTACTTAACGGATAATGTGGTAACTTAGGCAATAAGTAAATGTTTTATGCGCTTGTGTCTATATATAAAAGTAAGCATTGTATTCTCACTCAAGTATTTCAAAATAGTATAAACATGTAAAACGGGCTATGAAACTCACCTCAAGATTCAAAGTACTCGAAAAGTATATCGAGAATAACAATCGGGGATCCTAAATGCGACCTAGAATAATAAATTGTTTTAGGAAAATACGACATGTACTAAATGCATATGAGTTTTATGAAGTTTTATCACCCTTATATACTTGTAGTGAGGTTTTACAAAGTTACGTAAGTCGACCGTTTAAGAAAATATTCAAAACGCGTTTTTAATACTTTATAAACTCTAAAAATAAGTTTTGTTAACTTTTAAGTTTATCCCTACTTCATTTGAGTGTATCAAATTCATTTTAAGGTTTGAAATGAATCAATTATGAATCCATTTGTTAGCCTTCCAGACGCAAAGTAGTTAGCTTCTAGGGGTCAAATGTTATCCATACAGGTGTTGCTACTTGATACCCCTTTCATATTAGTAGTCCAACCCATTTGCAGTTTTGTACCCAAAACCACAAACAAAAGCCGAATGCGTATGAAAATGATGGGTCATGGTGGGTCTCATTTTCTGGCCATCTAAATATTGAGATTATCTATAGATGAGGGTGTGGTTGAAGGGTTTTCCTAGCCACATCGGCCGCACATGGAGAATACTACAGGCGTGGTTAGTCATGAATAACTAATCATATGGGGTGGTGTTTCCTTAGGTGTATAAAGTTGAAAGCAAAGGTTGTCTGAAATTCTCTCAAAGGAAAAAGTCAAGGGAAGGAGGCGTGGGAAGTGGTGTCCTCGCTACATTGACTTCACGCCAAACCATATATAATTCTGACCGTGTTATAATCAATCTAATAATGTATTATAAACATATATACTAAAACATTATAAGTTGATAGTCTATGATTAATAAATCAATTATGTTATGGGTGAAGTCACACGGTTAACCCAACTTGTTCAACCGAGTAAGCCGAGAACCAGATCGAGGACCGGGCCGGATTTCACCTGGTTTAACTTGTGTTAGAATCGGATTGGTTTAGTCAACCCGGTTTAGTAAATCATATCGGTCTAAGAGTTTAGGAGTTGATTGGACAAGTTAAAAGTCGTTTGGACATGTTTAAGGGGTGTTTGAGCTGTTTAAGAGTTGAACTTTAAGTTTAAGAGTCATTTGACATATCTAGAGGTTGTTTGGACATGTTTAATAATTATTTGGGTTAAGCTTAACAAGTTTAAGAGATGTATTGGTTTAAGGCCTAAGCTGTGTTATGTTAATTCTATAGTAATACCGATCATGTCAGATGGTTTCCATGTGAATACATTTAGGCTGTTTGCCAATAGTTGTACCAATTGGATCTAAACTCGGGGTGAGAGGTTGACTCCAATTGTGATGGCTTGATCCGGTATGCGGGTGTATGATGACTTTCACTGTCAGATTGTCTCCCGTATCAGGCTCTCACGCAATCTCCCTGATATTGCTCTCCTCCACCGTGGTCGCTAGGATTGCGTCCTTGTTAGGGTAATCGCTTTTTACTATAGCGACTCCTACTTTTGTTGGAAATTCTACCAAATACCTGATCGTTGAAACTTCCATGCTAAGCTTCTAAAGTGTTGTTCTTTCGAGTATGACATTGTACTTGGATGTGGAATTGTAATGACCGTTCTCGATTAACGGGTGTGTTCCTTCCGTAAGTTCTAGGGCGACTATACCTTCGTGGATATGATTTTTATCACGAGAAACCGATTAGTGGTGTGGTTGGAGGTTTGAGGCTTGATTTGACGTGTTCGGGAGTTTGTTGAAACAATGTTCGTACATTATGCCAACCGAACTTCCTCCGTCCATGTATATTCTACAAACCATATATGAGGCTATCATTGTTGTTATGACAACGAGGTCGAATGATGGTATAAATGTATCCTATGGAATGCTTCGTGATGGGGTAAGTTATCGTGTCTCCATGACTTCATTGCCTCTTTTTGTGCTCGAAGTGCCATGATTGGATCATGTTGACACTCCCTATATGTTCCTTGGTTGTTCCGTTTTATTGTAGTCGTCTACCTTGCATTGTGTGTAGGATATAAGAGTATGACGTATCTCACAGGACCATGTGGGTTTCTTTAGGGGAGGTGACGTGTGCAGGTTTGTAAGGTTAGTTGTTGCACGTGTCTCACTCGAATGTTTCTTTTTGTAGTTTTTAGATGATTGGCGAGCCACTTTTTCAGGTATTTAGTGAAAAGAGTTGTCCACTCGGATAGGTCCGAGGTGGGTTTTGGTTATGTCCAAAATTTTAGGGGTTGTTCACCAAACATATTTGGTTAAGAAACTTGTGCATAAAGGAATAAATTTCTGGATTTTTGAGTGAGAAATGAGTGAAAATAGGTGAAATTTTTTGAGAAATCGCGGCTATTTTGTATCATGTCCCCAGGGATGGCGCCATTTTTACGAATGGCATATAAATCAGTTAAAGATGGGATATAAATTGTTTTGTTGTTTGGTTTTCCGTATAGAACGGTAAGGACCCGATTAGATTGAGATCAAGAAGCTCGGGTAACACTTAAACAAATACCATACTTCACTTTTGTGAGGTAGTATTTGCCCAATTGTGTAAGACTTGTGAAGTGTGTGTGTTGTTCTCTTTTTATAAAGAGGCTTGTAGGGTTAGAGATAAACCCTTTTGGGATGATTGAAGGATGCTAGAGAGCCAGATGTTGATCATCCGGGAGTAGACAAGGAGGACAACTGTTGTGCGCTCTTTGGCTCATACAAAGGGGTACTTGTCATGAGTCCCGACTGCACAGTTCAGATGATACATCTTAACGCTAGTGACAGTTGGGGAGTAGTAGTACTAGTGTGATCAGTCTGGCCTAAGAGGATTTACTAGGCCCTATGCGGTGTGGGATAGACGGGATTCCATCAAGTGTTTATTGATAGGCCTTGGTAATGGGCTTGATTTGAGCGTGTAATTAGTGAGCTTGGGTCGCATTATTGATACGTTATCAACTACCCAAAAATAAAGAGATGCTTACCGAAGTTAAACAAAGCCCGAAATGACCCGACCCGACCTACCATCGAGGACCTTGAATATCAACTAAATATCACGATAAGCTTTGTATGGTGACTTGAGATGAGGCGTTTAGAGATAGAAACTAGAGAGAGGAAAAGATAACTCAGATTTCATAAAACACACACTTACACACTCAAGCATACCTCACAAATGAGCTATCATGCGCCTTTATAGTTCAACATAAGATGCCCTAAAGGTCTTTCTATGGGCCTTGTTTAGATGGAGTGGATTGGTTGGATTACATCAATATTAAGGACTAGCTTAACATAACCACTAACCTATTAGCTTAGCCCAATCCATTGACTATTCTATTACAATATCTAAGACACATTGCAAAGTTCCTAATCGTGAATGACCATCACTTTCTATTAATACAATAATCTCCCTAAGGGTTGGTCATTCAAAAGATGCTCAACTTAATTAGGTCTTTAGTCTTCTTGAGCTTGAACTTTGTTAGTCGACATAGAATAGTCTTGATTCTTTTTTCTTTCATGCTTTGTGATATTTAATCATCGTCTTTTGATCTTACTTGCCTTCAATCAACATCTTTGTTTCTGATGACATTTCTTCCTTTCCGACATGCTCATACTTCTTGATAACTTTGAATCTTTATACTTGTGTAGTTCTCAACTTTTAACTTTGATCTTTGTCTTTTAACTTTACAGATTCTTGGACATTGACGTAGAATCTTTCTGAACTTTGCTTTTTCTTAGATCATTGATGAGAATGTCTTTATGATGTGGGTATGTAAAACCCTAAAATCTCAAACGCGTTAAATGACACTTTTGCCCCTCTAATTTAAAAATTATAGAATGCATAAAATATGTCAATGCTCATTTAATGTAAATTTAACCTAACTTATAAATAATTGAAGAACCAAATTTACGAGATCGAGTTACACCTTGCGTCAAAAATTACATCCCACGTTTTGTTTAGCTTGCATGGGCCTAACTTTTGCTAATGCACAATTCATTGAAATTGAATTACAAAGCCCATATATAATACTTAAAATTATAAAGCCCATAAATGTAGTAATTTTGGTAAGCAATTTCATCGCTTGAATTCCTTGATTCACGCTAAATTGACGCACGATTTTTCACTTTATTCCTATAATGACGCTTTTATTTACTCCTCGATTCACATCTCAAAATCACGCTTAGAAAACCCTAAATCCAAAAAGGTAGCGTGCATCATTTTCTTCCCATGTTTCGCCGATATCAAGGAGGTTCAAGGAGACCTTAAGGTGTCGTGAAGGGCTGATGATCGTGGGTGGTGGCTGGCCGAAGGAGGCTGTTTTGTTTGGTTTCGTCGTGGGTTCTCACTGCTCCTGATTGTAGGGTTGGACTTATGATGGTCGTGAATTCTGCTAGGGCAAAAGATAGGCTGCCATGAGTGGGTTTTGTTGTCGTGAGACTCCTTATTCCTGGTCGTGGTGTGCTAGGGCTCGGTTGTATGGTTGATTCGTTTGAAGTGAGTGTGTGAAAAACACTAATATATATGGGCTTTGTAATTCAATTTGAGGGCATGAAAAGTAAGTAAATAGTGAAAATTCAAATATAAGCTAAGAAAGATTAACACTATACTACAAAATAATCAGAATATAAAAATCAAACTTAATTCTATCATTAACTACCCTAAAACGAGCTAAAAGAGACACGAGGACAAGTGAACTAAATATTTGAAAACTCGAAATTTGAGAAAACATGTAAAACTACTTAGAGCTATTTGAAACACTTAAATAACTTCTACTTTGACTTAATTAAGACCAGGGAACCACTTTGTAACTCCAAAGTGGGTCAAAAATCATTTTTGACCCATTTTGACACTTAAGCCAAACAAGGCCTTTGCGGCGCACTGAAGCCAAATAAAGAACAAACTAAGCTCCAAAACTTTGTAAACTTGTTTTGCAATCTCGAGTAAAAGCTCACAAGAGTTTGAAACACACCTAAATATTTCTTAAACAACAAGAGTTTGTGGGATTAAAAGATAACAAATTCAGGAAAAAAAATGCAAAGCTTAAATTTAAATAAAACTGGGATTAAGGTTACAACGGAGTTAAATTACAGCAAAAATAAGAGAGAGCTAAAACTCCCAGATTCTACACTAAAAAGAAAAACTAAAAAAAAACTAAAACTTTTTTTTTTAACTCCTCTACCCAAACGGCTATATTCTCTTTAAACTACAACTCAAAACGATCTTCTCTCTCTCTTCTTGTTTCTTCTCTTTCAATCCAAGCCATCCAAGAGGTAGGTACATGAGCATCAATCGAGCCGTCTGTGGGGACTTTATTCTGGATTGCACAAAGGCGCTGGGATGAGGGGAATCTTGGGCAGCGGGTTTGGGATTTGGGGTTAACCGTGTAAAAGGGTGAAGGCGGGTTATGAGTTGCAATGGAGTGAGTGTTTGGGGAGAAGGAAAAGAAAAGCTAGGTCTGTGTTTCGGGTTTGTGTGAATGGGCGGAAAAGAGGTGAGGAAGAAAGAGATGGGAGTGTTAACTCGTGACGGTTAGGGTTAAAGGTATTGGGTGGGTTTTTTTTACCGGACCTGCCTGAAAGTGGATTGGGCTCGTAGTTTACATTTGGACTTAGGATTATGTGTGGATATATTTTGTAGTTTAGGCCAAACGTAGTATCAAATTCCGTGGACCTGGACTTGTACATTCTGAATTTATTATCCAAGGCCAAACATGTCAATCTCCAAGAATACAAGGACCATTTGTGTACAATTCAAACTGCAGGACCAAAACCGTAATTTTCCAAAAATTATTTTAAGGACCAAATTTGACAAACCGTAATTACCAAAGGACTAAAAATATTATTTTTCCAATTTAAAATGTCCAGGTAAATCACAATCTTGCAACCTGTGGACTAAAGTTGCCATTTTGAAACTTGGGGACCTGAAACTACCAATTCAAAGATATTTTGCTCGTTTTTCGTTTGTTTTCATCCATTTGTACCGAAACACGAAAACACACTCCAAAGATATTTGTGACATTATTTGATTGGTTTTAGGTGTTTTTGGTCGTTTTGACTGAAAAATGGACTAAAAAGATATGTGTAAAAGGCACATATCAATGGTGGTGTCTTGTTTCGGCCTTGTCCGTCCTCCTCGTGCAGCACATAAAAAGGTAACAATGGAAACCGCCTTCTTTTGTTTTCGTGTCCGGTCGTGGCATTTGTGTCCTCTACGACGACTTTATGCAAATTGAAACATCACACAAGAACTAAGATTTTGATCACATGAAATCATATATGAATATGCCTTTATGTTATTGTTTTAGTGTCGGTTCTACGGGCTGAGTGAATGTCTTGGTGAGCTTGGCTCGTTAAAACTTTTAACGAGGGGTGTAGTCTTGCTGGGTCATATGGTGTATGCTTGTATTTAGAGTTAATATATTTTTACCTTGCATGCCAAAAGATTTAAAACCAAAGTAAACAGTGGTGGCATGTATAATAAGGTGTAGCAATGGGTCTTTGCTTGACTATGCGTCATGGTTGCCTCGCTTGGGATGGGTCAAAAAAAGGGTAACTATTTCGACATGTAAACTGCTTTTAAAAGTGGTCTCGTAGGGTATGTTGGAGGTGATCATGAGTAACGATTGAGTCATTTTGTATTTTGAAAGCATGACGGATAGTTGAGCCGGGGTCAATCATAACACGTGTTCACTTGGTCATAAATATTAATCATTTGAACCATGAGCGAGCATGAAATGTTTCGAGATTTAGTACGTAAAATAAATGGTAAAATGAAAATTTGGAATCGGTACTTCATGTAACTAAAATTAAATCTATTATATACTTAAGCTATTTACTCTTTAAACCATTAAACTTTGATAATTTTTGCATGCAAACCTTATACTTTTATAACTTGTCATATTAGGCCCTAATCCTTGGAATCTATCTTATTTTGCTATATTGCCATATTAAACCTTTAAAATTACCATTTATCATTTGTAACCCCAAAGATTGGCTAATAAATAATTATTACCCTAAAATATTTATTTCGGTTCATTACTAAAAATGATAATACGCTTATAACTCTAAAAATATTAATAGGATTCATCCGTTATGACTTAAATGAGCTAATAAGTATTAAACAAATCGTAATCCGTGTAGATTCGTTGAAGGAGGCGTGACGTTGTGTCTTCGTGTCCATTCATTCGTTTGCTTTCCTTTAACTGGCATTAAGGTACAGATATTCTATCCCTTTTCAGTAGGGATTTCTCATAACTTTTCGATCCTTAACTTTACTTCACTTATGATATTCCTTTACTATAATTTCCTTATGCTATGATCCTTTTGATATGATTCCGAAATAACCCCTTTGATATGATTCTATTCGCCATGATATTCGTTTGTTATGATTATGAACTTCTGATTATGAACCTTATGATTATGAACCATCTGATTATGAACCTCTGATTATGAACTTATGTTATGGAAATATGATATGAACCTTTGACTTCTGAACCTTCGATATGAACTCTGATATGAACCTTTGATGTGAAACTTTGATATGAACCCTTATGATA
Source organism: Chrysanthemum lavandulifolium (assembly GCA_022545495.1). Lineage (NCBI taxonomy): Eukaryota > Viridiplantae > Streptophyta > Magnoliopsida > Asterales > Asteraceae > Chrysanthemum > Chrysanthemum lavandulifolium. The sequence continues at coordinate 151,948,368 of CM040238.1, read as the reverse complement.
TGATATGGATATGCTTTGACCCTTCGCTTGATACCCGAGCCAAAAATGTGTTCCTAGTCGAAGGTAACCGACCGTGTCATTGATGCACCAATGGCATGACTCAGCAGCACGAGTGATGTTGCACACCGTCCCCATTTTGATATGATTATGAGCTCACTATATGTATATGATTTGGCCATTATATGTTTTGGGGGCGATGGATGCATCCTAGATTTGATATGTTTCGAGGATTTGATCCGATTGAGCTTTGTCTGGTGAATGATGTCGGGTGCAATCCGCCTTCACAATTCCGGAGCTAGCTACTCCATTTGTTCTTGAGGTCTCCTCCTATTATGTATGGTATTCCGAGGTCACCCTCCGAATACAATGGCTACATATGATATGATATGATATGTTTCGGCTCGTAGATTGATAACCCTTTACACTTTTGATGAACCTATATTGTACCTTCCGTATTCCCCAACGCACCATAATCAGACATTTGTTTATTTCTCAATACCCTTATACGACTCACTCTACTACCAAGACATATATATTACATTGCTTTGATCTGTCATACTTTCATTCCGTTACTTCAGACTATGGTTCCATTCACGTACCGGGTTATTATATGTCATTGGATTTGATTATGATATTCATGTTTATATGACTACTGATTTCTCTGTATAATATGTATGTATGTGATATAAGCTTTACCTGTTGACATCTGATGATATGCTATCTTACTGTTATGTGATCCTTTGATGTGTCTCGTAACCGTGCTTGTGTGAAATCGATTGTTGATCTGTTTATCTTTTATACCTCGTTCAATTAATCTCGTGGACTATGACTATCCGTGGTGTTCTTATCTGCTTGTTGTTGACCTGCTATGTTTGCATTTATATTTATACTACGGTTTGATTGGGTAAATGGTTTAACTTATGAAGTCTAGCTTGTTAACTTGTTTAATTGCCATATTATGCATTTAATTCATTTAATTATAGTGTTCTTACTGTAGTCCTACTTATTACATGTGACTGCCATGTGTTGACTGATGTTAGTACTTCCACTGTTATGTTACTGGGTATGTTTTCAACTAAGGGTTTTGACCTGTGTGAATTGCCATGCTCACTTATTAATTAATTTCTTCCGCTTTCCTGTAGACATTTGTTTGGCTTGTATGTCTCCGATTTCAATTGATTGTATGACATATATGTTGTGTGAATGCTACTACCGCTATGTTTGCTTATGTTTCAGATTCTTGTATGTCCGGTTTTATGTGCTTGTTTATATGTCATCGATGCTTTGCTTTTCTTCGTTCTTCTTGTTATCTGCTTGTTTTGGATATCTCAGATAATTGTGTTCTCGCAGATCCTCATTGACTCATTGTTCTCATTTCTTTTCACGCGACTTTGTCATCCGCTTCCTTTGTCTCATTTCGCATTTTAGATTTTATTTAGCTTTGTGTTGTTATATCCGCTCTGGGCTTTTTAAGCTCACCGTATTTCTTTATCTGCGGTATTAGGTTTGAAGATGGGCTTTGATGGTCGAGAGTTGGATTATTCGAGTGGACCAAACCTAGATACCTTGTTATTTGGATTTATTTTGTTGGGCTATGGTTGGAGATTTCATTTTATTTTAGACATATTGATTTTGTATTTTCCTTGTAAGTCATTAAATCATATGACTTGGTACTTTATTCTTTAAGGCTTTCGCTTGTAAAATTTTATTTGTATGATCTCGATATGACACCAAATGTGGCACTTCTACCCTTGTCGGGTTGGGGTGTTACAATTATGGTATCGTAGATCCGTGTTTCGCCTTGTTGACCTTAGGATTGACTCGCGAGGACTTGGGTAGACACTAGGCTTCGTCTGTTATGACCTATTACGATTCCTTTTGACCGTCGCTCGATTGACTTCGATAATCTTTTGCCTTCACCGCTTTGGTCTTCTCTCTTCACATTTGATTTTATTATTTTGTCTTCGCACATCCGTTTGTCGATCGTTAGATGGAGATTACCGTGGAGCCAAGATGATGGTGCCGAACCCGCGCTGTCGCAACGATCTCGAGTGGAGAGGTTCGCGAAGCGTAAGCCACCCGATCGCCGTCAGCCGAGGCATCAGGATCTTCGGAGGAAGTCGGACGGACCAACCAAAGACGCAAAGACGGAGACAAGATTCAACCGGTGGTACGAGAGGGTTCATATACTTCATATGATTTGGGCGCGACTTGTGTTACTCCTATTCGCTTGTCATTCGTTTTTACCATATGATTTGAGGCGGTTTGATATCCCGTTAAGTGATTCGATCAAGATTGCTTTTCTTGATTTGTTCGAACTCGCTTGAATCGCTAAGCTTTATCGCTTGGTATTTTGTTAGTATCTCGCCTTTCCTTTTGGATCGCCGCTATGAGTCATGAAGAACTGCTTTATGCTAGTTGATGGCCTTATCTCTTTGTGGTATGGTAAGTTGTTTTGATGTGGTATAAGGCCGTATGTATGTGATCCGTCTCGCTTTGGTATGTTACTTGTTATCTCGTATGTGATATGTTTTGTGTGATATTGGCTATGTGGTTTGTCATGACCCGGATGTAATATGGTGACAATAAGGGCTTGTTATGTGATGCAAGTATTATGACGCCGATCAACGCGATAATACCGAGATCATATAATTTGAACTTATTAAAATCATACGACGTCTTGGGAAATGCCTGGGGTTGGTACGTGAATGGACTAGGACTTGTATCCGTTATCTGGCACTCCTCATGTTCGTTTGAAATTCTGTACCTCTTCGCGAAATTCTCACCGACATGTGTTATGTATATGTTCTGTACGCTTTGAAACTGGAATCGTTATAATCTGTATAAATCTATGGATTGCTACGTCTGCCCAAAATGTGTACGTCTCCGTGTACCGATGCGACTTCAATTTTCGAGGACGAAAATTTTCTTTTTAGAGGGGAAGAGTTGTAAAACCCTAAAATCTCAAACGCGTTAAATGACACTTTTGCCCCTCTAATTTAAAAATTATAGAATGCATAAAATATGTCAATGCTCATTTAATGTAAATTTAACCTAACTTATAAATAATTGAAGAACCAAATTTACGAGATCGAGTTACACCTTGCGCCAAAATTACATCCCACGCTTTGTTTAGCTTTGCATGGGCCTAACTTTGCTAAGTGCACAATTCATTGAAATTGAATTACAAAGCCATATATAATACTTAAAATTATAAAGCCCATAAATGTAGTAATTTTGGTAAGCAATTTCTTGCTTGAATTCCTTGATTCACTGGCTAAATTGACGCACGATTTTTCCCTTTATTCCTATAATGACGTTTTATTTACTCCTCATATTCACATCTCAAAATCACGCTAGAAAACCCTAAATCCAAAAAGGTAGCGCATCATTTTCTTCCCATGTTTCGCCGATATCAAGGAGGTTCAAGGAGACCTTTAAGGTGTCGTGAAGGGCGATGATCGTGGGTGGTGGTGGTCAAGGAGGGCTTTTGTTTGGTTTCATGTGGGTTCTGACCGCTCCCGATTGTGGTTGGACTTATGATGGTCGTGAATTCGCTAGGGCAAAAGATAGGTCGCCATGAGTGGGTTTTGTTGTCGCGAGACTCCTTATTCCCGGTCGTGGTGTGCTAGGGCTCGCTGTATGGTGGTGTCTTGTTTCGTGCCTTGTCCGTCCTCCTCGTGTGCACATAACAAAGGTAACAATGGAAACCGCCTTCTCTTTTGTTTTCGTGTCCTGGTCGTGGCATTTGTGTCCTCTACATTTGACTTTATGCAAATTGAAACATCACACAAGAACTAAGATTTTGATCACATGAAATCATACATGAATATGCCTTTATGTTATTGTTTTATTGTCTGGTTCTACGGGTTGTAGTGAATGTCTTAGTGAGCTTGGCTCGTTAAAACTTTTAACGAGGGTGAGTCTTGTCATGGGTCACATGGGTGTATGCTTGTATTTAGAGTTAATATATTTTTACCTTGCATGCCAAAAGATTTAAAACCAAAGTAAACAAAGTATCGTGCATGTATAATAAGGTGTAGCAAATGGGTCTTTGCTTGACTATGCGCCATGGTTGCCTCGTTTGGGATGGGTCAAAAAAAGGGTAACTATTTGGACATGTAAACTGTTTTTAAAAGGGTCTCGTAGGGGTATGTTGGAGGGTGATCGCGGGAGTAACGATTAAGTCATTTTGTATTTTGAAAGCATGACGGGATAGTTGAGCCGGGGGTCAATCATAATACGTGTTCACTTGGTCATAAATATTAATCATTTGAACCGCGAGCGAGCATGAAATGTTTTGAGATTTAGTACAGAAAATAAATGGTAAAATGAAAATTTGGAATCGGTACTTCATGTAACTAAAATTAAATCTATTATATACTTAAGCTATTTACTCTTTAAACCATTAAACTTTGATAATTTTTGCATGCAAACCTTATACTTTTATAACTTGTCATATTAGGCCCTAATCCTTGAATCTATCTTATTTTGCTATATTGCCATATTAAACCTTTAAAATTACCATTTATCATTTGTAACCCCAAAGATTGGCTAATAAATAATTATTACCCTAAAATATTTATTTCGGTTCATTACTAAAATGAGAATACGCTTATAACTCTAAAAATATTAATAGGATTCATCCGTTATGACTTAAATGAGCTAATAAGTATTAAACAAATCGTAATCCGTAGATTCGCCAAGGAGGCGTGACGTTGTGTCTTCGTGTCCATTCATTCGCTTGCTTTCCTTTAATCAAGTTAAGGTACGATATTCTATCCCTTTCGGTAGGGTTTTCATAACTTTTCGATCCTTAACTTTACTTCACTTATGATATTCCTTACTATAATTTCCTTATGCTATGATCCTTTGATATGATTCCGAAATAACCCCTTTGATATGATTCTATTCGCCATGATATTCGCTTGTTATGATTATGAACTTCGATTATGAACCTTATGATTATGAACCATCCGATTATGAACCTCGATTATGAACTTATGTTATGGAAATATGATATGAACCTTTGACTTCGAACCTTCGATATGAACTCGATATGAACCTTCATGTGAAACTTTAATATGAACCCTTATGATATGATATGGATATGCTTTGACCCTTCCGCTTGATACCGAGCCAAAATATGTGTTCCTAGTCGAAGGTAACCGACCGTGTCATTGATGCACCAATGGCATGACTCCGGTGGCAGCACGAGTGATGTTGCACATCGTCCCCATTTTGATATGATTATGAGCTCACTATATGTATATGATTTGGCCATTATATGTTTTGGGGGCGATGGATGCATCCTAGATTTGATATGTTTCGAGGATTTGATCCGATTGGAGCTTTGTCCGGTGAATGATGTCGGGTGCAATCCGGTCTTCACAATTCCGGAGCTAGCTACTCCATTTGTTACCGAGGTCTCCTCCTATTATGTATGGTATTCCGAGGTCACCTCCGAATACAATGGCTACATATGATATGATATGATATGTTTCGCCTGTAGATTGATAACCTTTACACTTTTGATGAACCTATATTGTACCTTCCGTATTCCCCAACGCACCATAATCAGACACTTGTTTATTTCAATACCCTTATATGACTCACTCTACTACCAAGACATATATATTACATTGCTTTGATCTCATTATACTTTCATTCCGCTATTTCGCACTATGGTTCCATTCACGCATCGGGTTATTATATGTCATTGATTTGATTATGATATTCATGTTTATATGACTACCGATTTCTCTCAGATAATATGTATGTATGTGATATAAGCTTTACCGCTGACATCCGATGATATGCTATCTTACCGTTATGTGATCCTTTGATGTGTCCGTAACCGTGCTTGTGTGAAATCGATTGTTGATCTGTTTATCTTTATACCTCGCTCAATTAATCTCGTGGACTATGACTATCCGTGGTGTTCTTATCTCGCTTGTTGTTGACCCGCTATGTTTGCATTTATATTTATACTACGGTTTGATTGGGTAAATGGTTTAACTTATGAAGTCTAGCTTGTTAACTTGTTTAATTGCCATATTATGCATTTAATTCATTTAATTATAGTGTTCTTACCGTAGTCCTACTTATTACATGTGACCGCCATATGTTGATCGATGTTAGTACTTCCACCGTTATGTTATCGGGTATGTTTTCAACTAAGGGTTTTGACTCGTGTGAATTGCCATGCTCACTTATTAATTAATTTCTTCCGCTTCTCGTAGACATTTGTTCGCTTGTATGTCTCCGATTTCGAATCGATTGTATGACATATATGTTGTGTGGATGCTACGCCCGCTATGTTTGCTTATGTTTCAGCTTCTTGTATGTCCGGTTTGTATGTGCTTGTTTATATGTCATCGATGCTTTGCTTTTCTTCGCTCTTCTTGTTATCTCGCTTGTTTTGGATATCTCAGATAATTGTGGTTCGCAGGATCCTCATTGACTCATTGTTCTCATTTCTTTTCACCGCGACTTTGTCATCCGCTTCCTTTGTCTCATTTCGCATTTCGCATTTTATTTAGCTTTTGTGTTGTTATATCTCGCTCACCTGGCTTTTTAAGCTCAAATGCATTTCTTTTCTGGGCGGTATTAGGTTTGAAGATGGGCTTTGATGGGTGAGAGTTGATTATTTGAGTGGACCAACCCTAGATACCTTGTTATTTGGATTTATTTTGTTGGGCTATGGTTGGAGATTTCATTTTATTTTAGCCATATTGATTTTGTATTTTCTTTGTAAGTCATTCGCCTATATGACTTGGTACTTTATTCTTTAAGGCTTTCGCTTGTAAAATTTTATTTGTATGATCCGACATGACACCGAACGTGGCACTTCTACCCTTGTCGTTGGGGTGTTACAGGTATGAGCACGCGGAAGTAGATGTTGATGATAATGGTGGTGGTAGTGGTCTCGCTAGAACCCCGCCTTCATAAGTACCGCATGAAAACAATTAGCAATTAAGTTCCACGAATGTAGACCGTTTGAAACCACCGCGAACACTAAGCGTAACCCATAAAGAATTATCGAGTGACCTGCTGTTAGGGTTGTTTGATGTTAACCCTGGCATGAATTTCCATTCAATCACTGAGGATCACATATGTAAATCCTCTTATGAATGTTTAGGCAAGGTTACTAAGATTTGCGAAGGACTCTAAAAATTACAAATTGTGTTCTTATTGTTGAACAAAAGTGTAGAAATGTTCGGTGTTCCCGAGTGATCTTTAATGAATCTCGCTTCTATAGACTCAATTTGTGAGTTTTGATTTAGTAGTGAGACCTGGAGCGGTGTCTCCTGTTTAATATCAACACTTCTGAATGAGATCAATAGATTATGCAGGTTCCCGTGAGAATGAAACAGGCCCTTTTAAGAGGAATTGAGTGGCTAGAAGGTTAGGTGCATTGCGTCACTAGGTCCATAACGTCTTTGTCTTCAATACCGACGTCATCTTAGTGACAACCAGTAGCATATGAATTGAATCCGGTTTCTACCCTTAGTTGAATTATGGAGGGCTATTTCTTTTCACCCATTTCTTTACTTTTATTTTTTAATTCTTTAAACCCTTCTTTCTCCTTTTCTCATATTACTCCTTTTTTTAATCATACCTAAGGACTTTCTAGTTCTAAACTATTGGTGTTGTCCTTCGGTAGATCCCTCCGGCTCTGGCGGATCATAGGACAAATTTCCTATCTTTAGTCACCTTATAACTCCATGACTATCCTACGTTGCCATAAAACCTTTTTCCTTGAAAATCTCTCAAAGTGTTTATGATTATGAAGAATATTTTGTTAACACCTTGAGAGTTTGCATTTTCGTAAATACTACCCTTCACATGTGCTTATATTGTTTTATCTTAAACCGCTCATTGAGGGTAGAGTTTTCATTTTTGAATTGATCGATTTTCAATAGACGAGACCTTTGCGAGACACGTTTACATCACTAGTTAGACCGACTTGAAATTATTACCCGTCTGTACACGCCCAAAGAAAGTCTCTCGAGATGGTAAATTCTACTTAGACAAGTCCTTTGTGAGACACATTTACATCATTGTTTGATCACCTTGAAATTATTACCCATCCAGAACAAGTCTTTTCGACATCGACTTTCTTTATCGTCGATTCATTGTTTTGCATCGAGTCAAGCTCTTTTGAGATTCAAACAACGATCTTTAAACATTTTTATCACATTTTAATCACGCCTTCTCCCCTCAAAATAGTGTATTCGTGATATTTTTGATATCAACGGATTAAACAACATGTTTTTAAGAATCTTTTGAGGAGACAAACGGATTTGACTTTTGCATGAAATTGAAACATTTTCGTTTTATACTCCCCCTTTAAGAAAAAATAATCGATTAATGGTTTGGAGAGAGTTATCTTGACCAGAATATTTTGAAAGATTTTGAAAATTCTTAAAAGGTGCTCAAGATGATGATGATTTTTTACCAGTTTTAAGTGTAGTGCATTGAAGCGTACACTAGAGATTTTCTTTAGAAAGGCAAGTTATGTACTGAAATGTACACAAGTAGTTTTATGAAAATGAGTTTTTGATTGAAATCTTTTTGTTTATTTATACTCATGCTTGTCTTGAAAAAGATTCTATCATTGAAAATACGAGTTCTGATCTGAAATAATCAGAAGTCATCATTTTAAGTCTGGGTTTCGTACTGAGGTATACGAAAGCCATTTTTTATTTTTTTTTGAGAAACGACTTGTTTTAGAAAACATTTTAGATAACTCTCGCTCGAGCATCTGTACATGTCCGTATCGTTGTTAAATGACATTTCTGAAAACGTACATAATATCGATTATACGAGAGACATGTCGTGAGAAGAATATGTTTGGATTTTTGATTTTATATTGTTTTTGTATTTTTGAAAATTTTATATTCTGCTTTTGTTGGTTTTTCAAATTTTGTATTTGGTTTTTCAAAAAAATATTTACAGCGAAGCTTTCTAAAATCATTTTTGAGAAGATTCGAGAAGACGTTCTAACTCCACAAGGGTTAGGCTTGGCATTCCAATTCGTTAAACCATTCTTTTGGAAGAGCTTTAGTAAATAGATCGGCGAGTTGGTAATATGTCTTCACAAAAATAATTCAACAGTACCCTCTTCTATGTGCTCTTTGTTGAAGTGGTAGCGGACTTTGATATGTTTGGTCTTAGAGTGATGTACAGGATTGCATGAGATGGCTATGGCACTTTTCGAGTCACAATACATAGGTATTTTGTCAAAGTAAGCTATAATCGTGAGTTGTGTCCTCATCCATAGAACTTGAGCACAACACACGCAGCAGACACATACTCGGATTCTACAGCTTGAAAGTGCAAGACAATCTTGTTTCTTTGAAGACCGACTACTAGCTTTTCACCCAAAATTGTGCTCTCCTAAAGTACTTTTGTCAGAACTTGATCACCGCGATCTCGAAAAGGTTATTAGATCAAACCGGATTCCTTCAGATACCAAAGTTCCATGTGAATGGATTTCTTCGTAAACCGAAGATCCGCTTAACCTCTTTGAGGTGAAGTTAGGTAGGCTTTGCACCAAACCGCAAATAAGCAAACAACAAATTGAATATCGGGTCTACTAGCAAGAAGGTACATGAGAGAACCAATCATGCTCGATATTTCTTCTGATCGATAGGTTTCCCAAATAAACCGCCCAATTTTTGGTGAAGTTACCATTGGTGTACCAACCTAATTCAAAATCTCAATTGTATATTTAGATTGATTAATGAAAATACCACGAGTGGATTGATGTATTTGTAAACCGTAAAAAAATTAGTTCCATCATGGACATTTCAAATTTCTTTTCATGAGATTTTCAAAATGTTTTGAAAGATTCGATTAGTGGACCCAAAATGATGTCGCTCTACATAAATCGAACAATAAAAATTTCATTGTTGTATTTTCGAGTAAATGTGTATGATCAAGTTCATTTGGCTAAATTGTTTTTTATTAGGAAAGAAATTAATTCATACCACGCCTCCTGAGCTTGCTTTAAACTATAGATTGCCTTTTGAGCTTGTAGACGAGTCTCGATGTTCCATGTCTATGAAGCCTTCGGTCGACTCACATACACTTGAGTTCCATTCAAGAATGCAGTCTTGATGTCCATCTGATATACCGTGATGTTTTTATAAGCTGCATAGGCTAAGAAAATCTTGACTACTTCAAGTCTTGATACCGGCACGAATGACTCTTCAAAATCTATCCCTTCTTCCTGTATGTATCCTTTAGCCACAAGACAAGCTTTATTGCGAATTCTCTTCATCCTTTTTGTTCTTCCATAACCATTTGAGATCAATGACTCAGTATGTCAATTGGTCTTGGAACTAGATCCCAAGAGTCATGTAGATGATTGAGAAGTTCCTCCGCGCCGATCTATCCATGTTTCGCCATTTCCTCCCGAATGTTCTTTGGTTCTTTATTGCTTATGGAGCAATTTAAATGCACAAGTCGCGTCTATAGCAAGTAGGCGTCTTGTCCGAATTGGCCTTGAAGGTTCACCAATAATTTGTTCAATTGAAGGTTCTTGTAAGCTTGAAGATGAGCTGATTCTGTAGCAAACGGGTTTTCGAATACTTCTTTATCTAACTTTGCATCGTTTTGGTTTTTTGTAGGTTCTTCTTGAAATGATGTGTTTTGGTTTCGCTCATCACCTGTTGGTAGAACAATTTCAAGAGCTGTAGTTGTTAGAGTAGATGTAGATGATGTCGATGGAGTTGGTGCATTGGTTTCGACTGTGGTAGATATATCTTCTGTTGGTGGTGGTAGTTGATGGTTTTGAGCGGGTGCAGCGGAATGATGGTTTGATGCAACTGTCGAAGTTCCACCATAGTATTCATCGAACATTAACTCGAAGAAATTCTCCCACTCTTGTACTGAAGATTTGTCAAAAGAAGTTGATGGACCTCTTTGAGGTATGATTCCTGATCTGATTAGAAGCCATGGGGTTAACACGGGTTCTAGAGCGACTCTCTCAGAAGCCATTTGTGAAATTTCATCAAAATTCACATTCATCGTCTCCATTATCTTCTTAGTTCTTCTGTTATACACCCGGAATGCCCTCGAGTTATCTGAGTATCCAATGAAGATTCCAATATCACCTTTAGCTTTCAGTTTTTCTAGATCTTCTTTGTCGTTCATCGGATAGCACAAAACACCAAACATGTGAAGGTAAGAGATATAAGGTTTTCTATTGTTCACTAGTTTATATGGGGTTTTATTGAATCTTGATGGATTAGGGATCGCCTGAGTGAAACAGCAAAGGCTACATCATCACCCATAAAATAACGATGCACTAGAATAAACTAGCATTGTGCGATCAGCTTCCACAAGAGTACGATTTCTTCTTTCCACTACCCCATTCTGCTGTGGAGTTCTAACGACTGATGTCTGATGTGTGATTCCAACATCTTCAAAATAAGTTCTTAACTCTTGATTTGTAAATTATGTGCCGTTGTCTGTTCTTACTATCCTTACTAGAGCTTGTAAAAGTACTTGATACGCTTCAGAAAGGTGATGATGATGCCTGGTGCTTCGTCTTTTGACCTCAGAAACTTAACCCATGTATATCTTTAATAGTCATCGACGATAACAAGGATATACTTTTTCCTGTTAATGCTTTCAACTCTCATTGGGCCATATAAGTCCATGTGCAACATATGCAACTTTGCTTCCAAAATGGGTTCTGATTTGGGTTTATATGATGCTTTTTTGCTTTTTCCTTGTGCGCAAGATGGACATTAGTGATCCTTGGTGTATTTAAACTTTGGAAGTCCGTTGATGATGTTGTCTTTGACAAGTTTGTTGATGGTGTCGAAATTGAGATCGATAATCTTCTATGCCACAACCGTGACTTTGTTCCGTATGATCGTGTCATAAGATATATTGGTGATGAAGAGCCAATTTGGTTAATGTCGATATCATATAAGTTGGTACCGCAATTGCTACCAAGATATTATCGCCTTCGCCTTTCTAACGAAGCATGTATTTCTCCTAAATGCAACCTCTAAATCTGCATCACAAACCGCTGCGACCGAAACAAATTGTGTCCCAACCCTTCGACATAGTAAAATCGAGTGATCAAATAATTTACAAATTGATATCTCCATAACCAAGAATAGTCGCTACATGATCATTTCAAATCGTGATAGCTTCCCATGAATTTCCAAACGAAATTGATCGCAGCCTTCAAATTCTTGGTCATGTGCTTGAGCAACCCGAGTCGACGATCCAAAGATATATTTCAAGAATCGCCAAGAATGTAAGAAGATATTTTTGGAAACCGCTTTTGATTTTGGTTCCTTTGGGTTAGAGGTAAAATTCGAATCACACTTATAGAAGGTTTCTACTGGGTTAACTGAAATAACATTCATTATGCCATTCTGGAGCGTGAATATGCTACCCGTTGGTTTCCAAATACCATTCCTATAGGAAAAATATGCTTCTTATCAATAGTGTGAGACCTAAATCGTGCAACTAGTCTTCCTATTTGTTTAGCATTAGTTCCTTTTGGAACGATCTTCTGAGCAGGCTTAACATTCACATTTTTAGAAACACAATCATCATGAACATCATTAATTAAAGATTTGTTGCAAGTTAAAAAAACATTTTCGACACATTCATTAAACATAGAAAGGTTCATAGATTTATTACATTCAGATGAAATGTATTTCTTATTACAAAGCGGTAAATTCCTATGGTGTTCTTCTACTTTCTTCTCTTTATTCAAAGCTACTATTCTTAGAGACAGTAAGACTATATTGTTCCTTGTATTTCTCCTAGCTTTAGTTTCTTCGCCCTAGAGGTGCTTTGTTGTCTTGTAGAAGGTAAGGCACACGATTAAGATTCACATTTTTATCAAGAGAAGTGGTATCGCCTTTCCTAGGCACTTTATAATTCTTGTTTAAACTCGTGTCGTTTGTTCCATATGGTTTAGATGTGGAGGCGCATACAGTGAGTGGAACTCATCATAAAAAGGCCAGTGCTAAAACTTTGGTTTCTCGATAACCGCTTTTTCTTTTCAATAATCTTTTCTTTTGCTTGATCAAAGCGTGTGGAGGACTGGTTTTGACAAATCATTATTCGCATTGAGTTTTGGAGGAAACCGAGAAATATACATTTTTTGTTTGGAAACTGGTTTGGGAACATTTGGTAACCCCTCAGTCAATAGTTTTGCAATCTTAGTATCCACAACCTTTCCTTTTTGACATTCCAGCTGAGCTCTCAAAAGATCATTTTGCTCTTTCATGTCCTTGTAGGTACGCTCATACGACAGTTTGTCATACTTGCATTCCTCAGTTTTTCGATCAAGTTGTTTAAAATAAGACACATTTTCTTTTTCAAGTTTTTCAAAAGCTTTTTAATATTTTAAAACAATTGCGAAGGTCTCAGACTAGATTCTTTCATGTTCTTCAACATAATATGTTTGTAAGATAATGGACATAATATCGGTAGTCATAACATCTTCGAAGAGAGAATCTGTTGGTCCAAATAATTGAGTAAATCTTGATAAAAATAAAGAACAACTTCATTAATAAAGATGAACAATTGTTACAAGATTTCTCAATACCAACTAGACTACATGATAACATCCTTAACTTTTTCACGGGGATAATCTCGGTATATTATCCCCATTGAATGACAAATAAACTCTCATTGATCCAAGCTATGCTTGTGTTTCAATCAGAGGATGATCCTAACAACTAATACTATGTATTGTGTTTGTTTAGAATGCATACCTATCTATTACAATTACAGACATTATATAGGAAAAGAATAGTACAAGGAATAAAAGAATACAAAGACATGTGATGATGGTGACATGTGGTCCCTCATGTGATCCATCTTTATCTTTTGTGTCATACAATATTCTCACTTCTTTTGATAAAGTCTTGTACTTGTTTGACTTCTTCTCTTGGAAGTTCCACCAATATATTTCAGGATCACTGAGACATTTGTCAAAATCTCAGTATCACTGGTGTTGTTTGTAGCTCATATATTTTACTCATCGACATCGTATCGTAAGTAAAGAGTACTAAACAACAATCATCGATTTTTTATCGCTGAGTCACCACTATTAGGCTATTTTATTTTCAAATCTTGTTCGTGATGATTGGGTCAATTTATTGGACCCAATAGCCTCCCTATTTGAATATACAAATAGCCTAAGGTGATTGGTAAAGGTGTAGGATCAAGGTTCAGTTGTTTAGTGATCGGGTTCAGTGACCATGGGTTCACTTTGATGCTAAGAGGGACCTCGGTTCATTTTAGATACATCGTTGTCCATTCTCTTTGCAATCCTCAAGCACTATTTTAATCACCAAGTGAAAGGACCTTGTTCAATTTTTGATACATCGTTGTCCTTTTTCTTTTGTCATTTGACTTGATATTACAACACATACATTAATGAATACAAATACATTGGTACAAATACACCCCAATATACTTATAATCAATACATTCAGTCACTATGGTTTCAGGTTTAGAGTGAGCACTCGTTTTCGGGACCCATGTTTCAGACTTATTCAAATTCAGTCTTCATGAGTTTTCATGGAAACCCGAGTATCAGGACCTGAATGTACACTTTGCTATTTAGTAACCCGAGTATGCACATTGGTTTTCCAATGACTGATTCACCACCACGAGTTTAGAGACTCGGCCTGTGTGCTCCTCAAGACCGTGTTCATTGACGGGTTCTCAAATTTCAACGACTGGTGTCACCACCAAGAGCTCATGGCTGGGTTCTGTGGACATGGGTGTTCAAAGGAGACCATGGTTCGTGGTCTCGAGTTACTACTCTTTCAACGACTTCTCGTGGAGTTCACATTCAAGTTTTTGTTCAAAGCTAAGTCATAATTCAAATACACTCCTCGATTCATAAACAAGAGTCAACCGAAAATCCAAGAACTTTCATGCTCACCGAAATACACCTTAGCATCCTGATGTTGAAAAAAAACTTACTCCGAAAACCTCAGGTTTGGAGTCTGTTTGTTTAACCACTGATAAACACCCACACTTATCAGTTCCTTAAGACCCACTGAAACATCCTCTGACCCATTCTCAGCCTTAACACTCTGATGTTGCAAAGGCTGCATATGCCACTGATTTACAAACATCAGTTGACTCGAAATCAAAATATCCACGAACATCTGTCCTAGATACAGTGACAACTCCCTGAGTCATCTCATCAGCTGACCCAAATCATTAACCCACCATCGTCTTCATCACTCCCTGAGCCGTGAGGACACTTTCAGCTCTCGGGTTCAGACTCTTTGGTTTGAATCTAGGTGTTCAGTGATGCATCCAGGTTTCCACACAACCTGGTAGATCCATGTTGATCTTACTCAATGAGTCAATCGCTCACTGATTTTATTCCAACTATTTCTACTCCCTGATACGCTCCTCACTCCCTTTTAACATCATATACCCACTTACTCTTTAACAGAAAAGTATAACACCACTGACTTCATTATCCACCGATGCTTACCACTTCCTTATTTTTTTCAACCAACATGTTCAGTGAGTAACAAAGAGCAGCAATCTCATCTTTATCACACCCTTTATACCACAAACCCATTTCCATCTCCCAACTTTGTTTCAGCTTATCAGGATCAGCCTAATAAGTAAACATCAACCTCTAATCAACAAACGACCCATTTAATTTCATCAGTCCACTTGTATCATCATTTTTAGCCCGTATTTGATTTTCACCACAGTTGTGTTCTTCTTTGAACCTTGACATGCCCCATCAACCTCTTAACAGCTATACTCCCATCAACCTCACACATAAATCGTCACACAAAAGGTATCATTAAAAGATGACAAAACAAAACCATCTCGCCATCTCACCATCTCGTTCACATCCCATCTCTACTCATCTCGCCATCTCGTTCAGTTCAAGACGATTGACCAGTGAGTGTTCGCCGATGATGTCAAGTGATTAATGTCAAGTGTACCTAAGAGATCTTTGATGAATCTCGTGGCTCTAGACTCAATAGTGCGCTTTGGTTTTCTGTATGAGACTAGGGAGAGGGTCTCCTTCAATACCGCCGATCTCAAGAGAAAGCCAATAGTTTATGTAGGGTTCCCCGTGAGAATGAAACAAGCTTGCTGAGAGAAACTTGAGTGGCTAAGAAGGTTTAGTGCATGCGCCATCGGGTCCATGACGACTTTAATCTTCAATACCGTGTCACTAAGTGACAACCAAGAGTATATGAATTGAACCCGTGTCTCCGCCTCTAAGTTGAATAACTGAGGGCTATTTCTTTTCACCCTTTTCTTTGCATTTCTTTTGATTCTTCAACTCCTTCTTTTTCCGATTCTCATTTTCTCCTTTTATAATCGCATCTAAGGACTTCTAAGTACTAACTATTTGTGATGTCCTTGGGTAGATCCTCCGACTCTGGCGGATCATAGGACTGTTATTCCTAACCTTAGTCACCTTATAACTCCATGACTAACCTATGTTGCCATTAAAACCACTGTTTTGTGAAAAATCTCTCAAAGGGTTTGTTAATGATAATCATGTTTAAACCACTGTGAGAGATAGGATTTTACATAAATACTCCCCCTCCACATGTGCTAAAGAGTTTTAATGGTTTAAATGCACAGTGAGGAAAGAGAGCGCACATTTTGAATTGATCCACTAGAGATAGACAATCCCCGCGAGACACGGTTACGTTGCATAGTTAAAGAGTTACATTGTCGCCTTTTAGGTGACAACTAGCTCTAATAACTATCTTGAAGGTGTAGACAAACCTCGAAAGGTTGTCATACCCGTCTGAGTTCATGTCTACCAAGAGTGGTTCGAATGGTACTTTCTACTTGGACAAGTCCTTCATAGACACGCTTACATTACTAGCGAACTAGCTTGAAATTATTACCGTCCAGACAAGTCTTTTCGAGTTACTAACAGCTTAGTACCGTCAATTCGTTAGTTAAGTCTCAAGTACATGTATTCATTTGCATTTTGCACAACATATTTCTTATCACACGCTTTCTCCCTCAAAATGGCATATAAAATGTTATTTTGAAATGTTGACAATAAATATGACCATTTCGAGTGTTGCGGAAGATGACCATTATGAACAATTTGTGAACAAAGTTTTAACGAAATACTCCCCTCAACAAGTGATATAAATGGTTGAGGTTTTGAAAATCATATGGGAAGTACTTGTCCTTTGATCAAAACCTTGAAAAGTGAAAGGTTTGATAGGTTTTACTCAAAAGTAAGAAGCTTTCACTTCTTTTATAAGGATTGTGGCAATCAAGCGCACTACATGGTCCTTTCTTGACAAGAACGGGTTGTACATCGTTATGTGTGCACAAGCCATAGACATATATAATCACTCATCCAAAATTATATGAAAGAAACAATTCAAGGAGTACCGGGAAGTGCGGTGATGTTCCTGTGGAGTGTGCATGTGGCATTGAAAGCCGGTTATGTTAATCCCGGTCGACCACCAACATAGCTCTCCAATCGTTCGAATCGATCCCTTCAACAACCGCTCATCAATCATGGTGATGATCCTCTCACATCCCTCCGATCCTTAGAATTCCATCGCTTAGGATTCCTAATGTTTTCACGATATCCTTCAATCGATAAGCTAATCCGTCCTAACCATCTTCGAGTATGATCTCCAAATTTGTGAAGCTCATTACACGACATCAAGCAATTGCGATGAAGTTCATGCGATAAACGACACCAAACAAAGTTCTCGATGAGCGTTAATTGAGAGCCGGTTGATATCGGAAGATCAAACCGTGGTGGAGTGAATTTGACACGGTCTCGATATGATTCAACGGCCAGTCAAGATCTTCAACACGCTCTTTTACGACTATGCGCCCGATGAAAATGAGCGGTGACTTGATGAATTTCGTTGTATTTCGTTGAAAATTGTCTCATGCGACTCGTACTTTGGCAAGGTACATGTCTTCAATATCGCTGAGAGACAAATTCTCAAAGTCACTTCACAGTATCGTATAATCCCTTTCATCCCGTCTTTTGACCACAATCTTCTTGAGAAAGGTGTAGTCCCATTTGGATGAAAGACCAACATGTTGGATGGCAACGATGTCTTTAGTACTAAACATCGCATGTTGTGACTTCTCGAACTCGACGCCTCGTAGTAGATTCGCCGCTCGCCGCTGATGAATCCCATACAATGCATCGCGGTCGACATGCTTCCACCGTGTTGGAGAACAAGTGATTGGCACGTTCCTCAATGGCAATGCGGTTTGAGTAGATATGTAGGGAATGGAAGTGTCAAGGATGTAGTATATTTCTTGAACCATAGCCACCATGGAGAAGAAATTCTGTGTCTCGTTGAAGAAATATCGGAAGGAATCCGTGGTTCATCCGTTGGCCAATGGTTAGTAGAGGTTTGGTCCAATCGATTGTAGTATGGAGGGTTGTCCCTTTTGTGAAGTCAATGTTTGCTTCCGGGTCGAGCCAATCCATGTTGTTAGACATAGCTCGAGCAATGTTGTCAAGGTGATATTCGACCGAGGGCACTTTCGTAGTCGTCTTTTAGAAGTTGAAACGCTCATTCTTGATTCGCTTCAACTCGATTTCGCCATTTTCTTCACATGGAATTTTTCTTGCAACAGCTTTTGCATGCTCCAATGTATTACCGCTCACCAAATTCGACCTTCTTCGTGGTGGAGTTTGATTGACAAGTGTGGAGAACCATTCAAATTCTTCGGTTTTATCGTCATCTAGCCATGATACGACTTCAGCCGAGTCGCCTTCTTCTTTTAGAAGGCCTTGATGATGATTCGGTTTCGCACTTTGTTGGGAGAGGTGGGTTGTAGGGCTCAAGGACCTCTTCATCGTCACCACCCGTATACTCAAAGTGATCACCGGTTTTCGAGTCGGGGGTGGTAACTCGAATCGTCCCGAGGTTTTTCGTTGAAGAACGAGGAGGGACCTTTGTTGAACAAGAGTCCTTTGAGGAGGTGGCGTCAAGAGGATTCACCAGATCGCCTCGACGCTTAGGTGCGTAGTCTTTATCCTTATCCTTATCTTCATCGCCTCGGGACGTTTTTTCCGCTTCAAATCTACAAGCTTCTTGAGTTGGTAGTCAAGCAATGCTTGATACAATTTTGCTTCTTCGAGTTGAACATCGCAGATTGTGGCGACATTTGTGTCACAAGCTTCGCTACCAATTCATTATTCGAGAACACGACCGATCGGTCTGATTGATTGCATGATTAAGCGGTGTTGATCGAATAGTTTGCTTGGCGATCCGCATCGATTTGGATAAAGTTGTCCGTGAACAACTCCTTTGTGACCTTAGGAACGCATCTGTAAGGTACTTTTTCGTATCCTTCGATCATTTCGCTCAGATTCCTCCCGACGGTGTTGTTTCATGAATTCTGAACAAACTTCCTTTCCTCTTGCATCTTTTCATTCTCGTCATACGATGTCAGATGTGATCAAAGAAGAAATTCAAATTCTTGTTGAGCACATCTTTCTTTCGACTTGTTTGACAACTTTGGTATTCCGCTCATGAGCTTGAGAAACCAAGATCGAAGTGGTTTCTTCACAGATTGGATGTTGATTTTGTTGATTTCTTTGATGGTGGTGGTGATGAGTGAGATGAAGAATCATGAGGATGAGACATGAGGAGACCTGGGTCCTTGGGCGGTTCGTAAGTTTCCTTCTGGATCGTGTAGGACTTTCCGTGAGCAACTTGTCATAATCAAGATCTTTATCTTCTCGGACTTCCTCGCCTGTGGTTCTCAAACTCATATTCGATAGTATCCTCCACAAGCTTTTGTTGTTGCAGAAGAGTGGTGGCACCGGATCCCTTATCGGGTCGATTAACCGCATCGTGACTGGTGAAGAGTGGGCAAGACCACTTTATCCTCCCGGCCACCCATTTGTTCTTTTGCAAATTCTTCGACTTTTGAAGTGATCGACTAATTTAAGCTTCTTCCTAGGATTGATCTAATAGCTCTTCTTCTTCGTAGCTTTCATCATAGGGCACCAATGCAGGAGTCTTCCTTTCCTTTATCGCCTTGAGGACTTGGAGGTTTTGGTACGAATGAGTGTCATCCTTGCGCTTCGAGTAAGTAATCTCTTCATCCGATTCAGACCTTTAGAGCTTTCATTCAAAAGCTTTGTGGTTCGGGCTTGGGAATTGGGATGGGAGTAGCTTCCTTAGATGGAACAATCCTCTTTGAAGGAGGGTTCCTCTTGGGAACTTCCCTTGACTCTCTATGCTTAATGCACTTCCAAGACCGCCTCTTCCTCGGTTCTCCGAGTAGGTGTCCCAAGCCTTTTCATCAAGATGGCCAACTTTTCCTTCTTTACGGCCACCCGATACCTTTTGTACGCTTCCACTTTTTGATTTCCTTTGTAAGAAGGTGATCGGGCAACACAACACCTGCTTCTTCATAGACGATTCTTTGATTCCGGCAGATAGTATGGGCTCACCAAGATGTCATGATTATCCGGGTCATTGAGTCTCATGGGGATATCGGGATGAAGTCCAAGAGCTCTCGGATCAACAGCTTGGTGTATCCGATATAGGAATTTTGGAGCCAAGCTTCTTATGAGATAGCATCATATCTTCCCATAGCAAAGTGCTTCAATTATAATGTCCTTCTTGTTGATCAATGACCGGAAAATTTGCGCCCATGAGCTTGGGATGCTCATAGCCACCGCCACGACCGAGACCGATTTGGTGATGATCATATAGAGTGTCCCGCATGGTTGAGGAATATTCTTCACCCACGCGAGAGTGCTTAGAAATGATTCCTTTAGTTTCATCATAACCAACATCTATCAAGAATTGCAGTGATGCTCTCTTCAGTAGGGAGTAGCAAAGAAGTCGGTTGGAGCGATGTCCGAATGATGAGAACAGCCAGTAAGTCATCGTGAGTGATAGTGACTTGTTTGTGATTAAGAGTCACATTCACAAGATTTTGACCCGGTGATCCTCCTCGCATAGAATCCGTAATTGTTGAATGTAGACCTCTAGAACCGTGGCAGTGTGAGAGCATGTTCGTAGGGATGATTCCCGAGAATATCCACCGCAATGAGACAAGAAGATTACGAGCATGTGAGGGTGTCAAAGTCAACCCTAAGGTTGTTCTTTCCAAGCTTTCTCGGATAGCCATTTGGAAAGATATCGCAATTGTAAGAACTTTTGATGCATCCACATTCATTTGTTCACCATGTCGTGATCTCGAAATAATATTAGCCAAAAGAACCAACATATCGAAAGACATAATGTTAGTCAACGAAGGTTTTATTGTCTAGTTATTGAATGTACAAAGTGATAATGATTGTTACGAGTCCTAAGTCACTTGTTTGTCCAATAGTCTAATGACGCCGTGAAATGTTTCGTGAGTTAGTTAACTTTAAGTTTTAAAGTTTATGTTATCACTTATTGTTCACAACATATCAAACGATTAAGTTTATTAGTGACATTATTGGATTCTGACGTTATGATTAGTTTATTTACAAGTTTGTACACGTAACAATTCATCATGAAGGTCAATCCAGGTTAAGCGTAGTTTTGGCAAAGTTAAGCGTAAACAAGAATGACATATGCGTGAGACGACATACCACGCCAGAGATCTCTAACTTACGCGTAAGAAAAGTTACGCGAGGAAAGTGGGGACCTTAAGTGTAGAGCTTACGCCAGAGGCGTATTCAAACCTTACGCGTAAGGCTTACCCGTAAGAGTAGACCTTGCGCGTAGAGTCATGCCACGCATATCCTTCACTGTGATACGCCGTAGTCCCATTGTAGAACCTTATGCGTAGTAGTTACGCTGAGGATTTCTCTTACGATAACCCGCCACGCGTAAGGTAGTCCTTATGTAGAGTTTCAATAACCTTGATTCCGAGTATTACGAGTAGCAAACCCGAAATAACATCATCATAGGAGCAATATTAACACTAACACTCATTCTATAATGCATCATGGCATGAAAGCATATCAAACAGCTACTGCTGAGAAAACCTTACGCGTAAGCCAAAACCCTAATAGTTCACAGTTCACGATAAATATTTTAGCCATAGGATTTGCACTAAAGTGTTTTTGGGAGGTCTAAGAAGCGTATAGAGTATGTTTATCCAAGTTTTAACATCAAATAAGCCATGAATCAAAAATACCCAATTGTATGAACTAGAACCCTAATTTTCAATTAATGATTCCATAGTGTTTCGGGTGATTTACGGTTTAAATATGCTCAATTCAACTTGAAAGCAACCTCATACAACAATCTTTATCACCAAAACGTTCTCATTGAAAAACCCAATTTAACGATAAACCCTAATTTTTGAAAATCAATCAATTCGTGTTTCGGGTATGTTTAAACGATGAAAATGTATTCATTGATGTAATAAAACATTTTGGCACTATCCTTTCACCATAAACACACAAATTTGATCATGTGTTCATACTTTACGCCAGAGAACACAAAAATTTTCTAGGCGCAAATCTAACCGTTAGTTTGAAAACGATTCAAAACCCATGTTTAGATTGTTGCAAAGAATGTATAAACACTTACAAATTGATGATCGAAAGCACGGATTTGTTAAACGATTTTGGATCGTGGATGATATATAGATGAGAGTAATAAATGTGAAAGGTTAAAGTTAGGTGGAGGTATTTTATTAAAATGACTTTAACATTTTGACGATTTTAGTCCCTCTACTTTTCCTTTTTCTAACAAAGCCATATAACTTCCATTTTGGTTACCAAACAAAGTTTTTAGGAAAGAAACTTGACGACACTCCCCCTCGACTCTAGAAAATAATGAAAGGTTATTAATTTTAGTCCGAGGAGTGTCATTGAACTAGAAAATTTACCACCACCGATAAAATAACCAACCGATATGATAACATGCAAGTACACGGATGTTTTGAAATGCTTATGAAAATTTTCTCCCTCAACACTTGATCGTAAAAACCGAATTTTGAAAGATTATAGTGTTGAAGGAAGAAATGTGTCACACCCCAAATTACGTGTTTTGCAAATGGAATGGAATACCTTGGGAGGACCGTCATAGCATCAAAGTTACAAGTATATTGAACGACCTAAAGTGTCGCTTTGAAAATACATCGCTTGATTTAGTAAAATAATCGTAGTTTACAAAATGTAGGTCCCAAATGAAAATCAGTATGCGGAAATATGTTTGATACAAGCCAAACGATGTTTTTAAAGTATATAAATCCCATGTGAGACGCGTCGTCACCACGACTCTATGATATGTCCATGCATGCCATGAAGTGAATGCCTTAGATACCTGA
Organism: Chrysanthemum lavandulifolium; assembly: GCA_022545495.1. NCBI lineage: Eukaryota > Viridiplantae > Streptophyta > Magnoliopsida > Asterales > Asteraceae > Chrysanthemum > Chrysanthemum lavandulifolium. The sequence continues at coordinate 151,925,079 of CM040238.1, read as the reverse complement.
GATAAAACATGCTAAAGAGTGTCAACACAAAGGTTGGTGAGTTCATAGAGTTTGGTTAACAAGTAAAGCCTTAAAAGAGCGTTCATGTAACAAAGGCAAAGTTTTGGTCATTTAAAATAGTCCACAAGCAAAGGCATCATAAATCCACTCGGCCCAAGTTCACCATACAAAACTTGTAACTCGTGTGTTTACAACCCATCGCTAAAAATAGAATGACAATTATGATTATGCGCATCAAGGTAGTTAAAAGTATAAATATCACCATTAGTGGTCTTCCAACAACTCGTGTTGGGATGTTCCTCCAACGACTCACGCTAATGTATCCATAAAATGGCCTTCCAACATATAAATATTGGGATGTTTGTAAATTAATAGCCTTCCAACAACTTAATTTGGAGCCATTAATTCTTGTATGTTTGTAAATTAATAGCCTTCCAACAACTTAATTTGGAGCCACTAATTCTTGTATGTTTGTTCCAAAATATGCATATGAAATCAAGTATAACCCAATCAAGTATATAACGCAATCAAGTCTAAAGTATAAGTAATGTTGTTTGGCAAAAAGTGTAAATGTTTGGATAAATAAGCATATATATCGCCCCAAATAGTTTATAGGAATTTAAATGAGTTAAAGCGGGGTATGAACTCACAAGGAAAGTAATAGCATTGGTTCTACTTCATCTCCGAAACCCAATGCGTGTGTTATCCAAGGAGACTTTCAAGTTTAGTATAACACAATCAAGTATAATGCAATCAAGTATAAAAAGTATAGCGAGCATAAAAGTATAAATATTTTGAGTATTTGTATTTGTAAAGCAAGTAATTGAGCATGTATCTCCCCAAAGAGTTTATAAAACAAATAAGTAATAGAAAGTGGGGCTATGAAACTCACCGTGTGATTGATATGCTAACAAAATGAAGTGCGAAAATGAGGCTCGGAAACTATCCGCGACCTAAAATGAATGTTATGACTCGAAGTTATGATATGTTGTCGTGAATGCATGATTTGAAAACGATCACCTAATATGCTACTTGAAAATTAGTTATATAAAATATTGTTACTTGAATGTGTGACGGTTCCTTGTCAAAAATAATTACTTTTGAGCTAATGGTAAAATGTAGTTAAACTTATGTAACGGTTTTAGTAATTGAAAATCGCTTACATCGGACTTGACGTAATATATACATAGGAAAACTAACTGCGTTTTAAGGTCCGTTTCCAAACGTCCGCTTAGGCCCCTTAAAACCTTGATTAAAATCCCGACAGCATACCAATGCTGGGAATAGTGTTTTCAAGACGCTTTTGACTCAAAGTTCGTTAACCATAACTCACTGCTTTTAAGTCCGCTTTTCAAGTTCTTTATATTCACGCCAAGGTAATTAAGTGTAATAATATATTTTAAACTTCGAGACTTCACGTAAATTTTAGGCCACTGCTTGGTCGATTAACAACCTGGACTGCATGTATATTTTCCCGAAAATGGTAGTTTTAAATCGTAACTTGAAAACCACGTATCTTTTCGTTATAACTCCGCTTTTAGTCCGCTCAAAAGGCCACGCTCATAACTAAAAATCTATTTTCTAAAACTTTAATAAAACTTATAAAATGACTAACTTTTCGGAAAAATTATAATTTTAGCAGGCTCCGCTTATTTTAAACTTACCATTTTTCTCTAATCATTTTAACTCAAACAACACCATAATATTCCCTTAATCTACTCATCACCAATCCTACTAGTAAAACAACTTCATTTGATCATAACCAAAATAAATATTCATTGTGAGGCTAAAAAAATATATACGAACTTAAATAAACATATATAAAATTTATGTAACCATTTTCTCCAAAAACACAACTAGACTTTGATGATCCATTTCTTACACAATAATTTTATAAACTTGTAACTAGCATAAACTTGTCATAAAAAAATTTTATAAACATTTTTGGGTGATAATTTTTGATACATGAAATTAAACTAGCATAAAACTAAAATGATCATGAAAAATGCATAAGATGTACAAAAATATATATGAAAAGTGTAGAGATTATTTTTATGCTCACTTTGATGTATGATGATGTTTTGGAAGTAGGATGAGCAAACGAGCACCGATAACTAAATAAACCCGAAAACTACTAATAACAATACACCAAATCTTGACTCACTAGGAAAACTTGGTCTAATTTTTCTTGTTCTTCTTGGTCCTTGGCTCAAATTTTGAGAGAGAAAGAAGAAGAAATTTTGATCTAGTTTTGTAAATGAAAGGATGAAGTGAAAAGTCTTGATATAATAATTGACTTGAGATATTATGTAGATATTTTTGCAAAGTTTGTGACTCATCAAGAGTGTCAACATGTATGAAGCAAATCAAAGATCAAGTTGCATTTTGTTGAATTAAATGTATAAGTATAATAAAATGTAAGTTACTTGAAGACTTGTGGTAAATTGTGTACCCATTTGAATATTTAAGGTAGCGTTAGATAAAAATAAATTTTCACGGGTCAAGATAAAATATATTTAGATCATAAAAATTATAAAAATACATTTCTTGCAAAATTTGAGTGAAATATTAATTATCGTGTAGTTTTTAAGAAAACCGTCGTAATAATATAAATTTAACAATTTATATACCAAATAAATTTAAAACACTGGGTAAACTCATTATATTATTTTTATAATCTTAATATGAGTATTAAAATGTATTGGAAAATTTTTTGGAAGTATCGGATTAATTGTTCAAAATAATAACTTACGCGATAGCGTTTATTTAATAAGAAAATAAACGTTTAATGAAAATACAAAACCATGCACGAACCGATATGAAATGATGAATATAGAGTTTGAGAAATGACCGAAAATTGATAATTGTGACATTCTTCCCATGTCAGCGGAATCACGTCCTCGTGATTCTATTAATGATACTATGGCCCAAAACGCGACAAGGGTTCTAAATTGTAGAGATTATTTTTATGCTCACTTTGATGTATGATGATGTTTTGGAAGTAGGATGAGCAAACGAGCACCGATAACGAAATAAACCCGAAAACTACTAATAACAATACACCAAATCTTGACTCACTAGGAAAACTTGGTCTAATTTTTCTTGTTCTTCTTGGTCCTTTATCAAATTTTGAGAGAGAAAGAAGAAGAAATTTTGATCTAGTTTTGTAAATGAAAGGATGAAGTGAAAGTCTTGGTATAATAATTGACTTGAGATATTATGTAGATATTTTTGCAAAGTTTGTGACTCATCAAGAGTGTCAACATGTATGAAGCAAATCAAAGATCAAGTTGCATTTTGTTGAATTAAATGTATAAGTATAATAAAATGTGTTACTTGAAGACTTGTGGTAAATTGTGTACCCATTTGAATATTTAGGTAGCGTTAGATAAAAATAAATTTTCACGGTCAAGATAAAATATATTTAGATCATAAAAATTATAAAAATACATTTCTTGCAAAATTTGAGTGAAATATTAATTATCGTGGTAGTTTTTAAGAAAACTGTCAGAATAATATAAATTTAACAATTTATATACCAAATAAATTTAAAACACTGGTAAACTCATTATATTATTTTTATAATCTTAATATGAGTATTAAAATGTATTGGAAAATTTTTTGGAAGTATCGGATTAATTGTTCAAAATAATAACTTACGCGATAGCGTTTATTTAATAAGAAAATAAACGTTTAATGAAAATGCAAAACCATGCACGAACCGATATGAAATGATGAATATAGAGTTTGAGAAATGACCGAAAATTGAGAATTGTGACAAAATGTACTTGCCATGTTGAAAGATTATAGATTAGAAGAATATTTTTGTTGTTTTATAAGATTTTATATTTTTGTATTTTGTTTTTGAAAATTTTATTTACAAAGGATGTTTTGGTGTTTGACAGGTTTTTAAGACTGTTTTAAGAGGTCATCCAATTCCTCTTGAGTCAAACACCTCATACTAATCCGTGGACCAACTCATTAAACCTAGCGGGAGGCAAGGCTTTGGTGAGAAGATCCGCCAATTGGTATTCGCACCCACAAAGTATAATTCAATCTGCACTGCTCCACGCGGTCCTTGATGAAATGATAGCGTAGATCGATGTGCTTTGATTTCGAAAGTGTTGAACCGAGTTTCACGAGATCGCAATGGCACTCCGATTGTCGCAAAGACATCGGGATTCGCCAAACACGTAACCATAGTCTTTGAATTGTGTTCTCATCCGATGACTTGAGCACAACACGCGGACATGGCTACATATTCTCGCTCGGTTGATGACAAATGATGTACAATCCTCGCTTTGATTGCCAAGACACCGCTTTATCATCGAGAAATTGTAGAGCTCTCAAGTACTTTTCCTCGAGTCTAAGCATCCCACGTGATCGTCTCAGAAAAGGCGATTAGTTCAAAACTAGAATCCTTCTGATACCATATCCCCAAGTTAATGGTTCCCTTGATGTATCGTAGATTCTTTAGCCTCGAGAGGTGGGTTTCAGTTGGTCGCGATCGATAACGGAGCATAGATAAACGGCAAAGACAATATCAGTCTCGCTAGTCGTTAGATACATGGGAGACCCAATAATACCGGTATTTGGTAGGTCAACTAATTTCCCATGTAAATCAAAGATCTAACTTCTTTGTATGAGCCATTGGTGTGGCATAAGTGTCACAGTTGTCATTCCAAATTTGTTTAACAGCTCAAGGGCATATTTGGACCGACTCAAGAAAATACCATCGGGTGATTGATGAACTTGCAGTCCTAGAAAGAACGTAAGTTCACCCATCAAGGATATTTCAAAATTTTTCTTCATTAGTTTTGCAAAAGCGGTGAAAACTTTTTATGTGTCGACCCAAAATGATGTCATCCATGTAAATCAACAATTAAGATATGTGCCCGTGATATTGTATAAAAGAGTTGGTCAACCGAGCCTTTGGTGAAATTATTAGCAATGAGGAAAGATGATAGCTTATCGTACCATGCCCGAGGGGCTTGTTTGAGTCCATAAAGAGCTTTGTTCGGTTTGTAGACATGGTTTGGGCACTCGGATTAACGAATCCGCCGGGTTGGTCGACATAAACCATTTCTTTCATTTGTCCGCTGAGAAACGCAGTTTGACATCCATTTGAAAGACCGCCATATTCATATGAGCCGCAAACGCGAGAAATATCCGAATGTACCTCAAGACGAGCAACCGGAGCAAAAGATTCTTCAAAGTCTATTCTCTTCCCGACGATAACCCTTAGCAACTAGACGTGACTTGTTTCGATAACGCCCTTCAAAGATCCAGCTTTGTTTTTCCAAATCCATTTTAGACCAATGACGAGACCCTCGTTGGTCTTTCAACCGCTCCCATACTTCAAGACGCTTGAATTAGTTGAGTTCTTCCCGCATGGATTCAATCCGCTTGTCTTTTGTCATTGCGTCTTTAATGTTTTAGGCTCGATTGGCGGATGGTGAGTGCATAAATGCAATGTTCACCATCCGTGCGAAGACGTTGTCTCGTGAACGATCGGTTGATTCGGGTTTCCAATAATGTTAGCCAGAGGATGGTATTTTGTCCATCTATGTGTAGAGGGTTGATGTTGGTATACATTGTGCGATTCGAGGATTCAAATGGTTTGTTGAAGATTCCGCGACATCCGTGCGCAGCCTCATTAGCAAACGGGTCAAGAACGATTTGGATCAAAATCGCAGCGGGGTACTTCATTCGTAATATCATCACTAATTCATCATTGTTGGAAGCGTGTGTTCAATCGTGTAGGTGCTTCTTCAATGAGTTGTTGTAGCAGTGTATCGTATAGGAATATTATCGTTGTGCAATGGAAACAATGGATACACCGAGCACGTTCATCAATATCGCCACCGAAAGAGTAAGAGCAAATCACCTTCCATTTGTTGACGAGTGAGTGGGGGCTTTGTTCACCGATGATGGGGTTGGGGAAGTTTAAACGGTTGTGACCGGGTTCTAAGTCATTATACTCGAAGCCATTTCGGTGAGTTCATCAAAGTGAGCATGAATCATTTCCATCACTGTTTTGTACGACGATTCCCGATCCCAGAACCTTTAGAATTCTCACAATATCCAATAAAGACTCCAATGTTCCGCTTTGGCTTTGAGTTTAAAATCATCACTATCATTATTCGGATAGCAAAGGGATCCAAATACATGAAAGTGTTTGAGATTCGGTTTATGGTTGTGACAAGCTCGAAAGGTGTTTTGTTGTGGCGTTTGTGATCATAGATCGGTTTTGAGTGTAGCATGCGAGATGAATCGACCCACAAGTAATCTGGAAGTTTAGCATTGATTAACATTGTTCTGCGCCCACTAACGCTCGGCTTCGTCTTTCAACAACTCCGCTTTGTTCGTGTGTACGCAATAGATGTTTGATGTCGATTCCCACTTTCTCATAAAATTCACGAAGGGTTTGGTAAACAAATTCAGCCTTTGTCTGCTCGAATTAGCCCTGACGGTGTTATGGAGTCGAACTCAGTATTTTTGTGAGAAAGGTGATGATCATTTGTGGAGCTTGGTCTTTGCTACAAAGAAAGTAGACCCAAGTCCATCGTGAGTAGTCATCAACAATTACTAAGATGTAGTGTTTGCCATTGATCGCTTGCACGCCACGATCGGGCCACACAAATCCATGTGAAGAAGATGTAGCACATGCCGAGAGTCGGTTCCACCTTTGAAGGAAAATGAGCACGAGTGCTTTTCCCTTGTTCACAGTCGAGCAAAGGTGATCTTTTGAATACCGGAATCGTGGGAGACCTTCAACTAGTTTGTGTCGAGCAAGGTTGGTGATGGTTTGAAAGTTTAGATGTGAGAGACGACGGTGCCATAGCTGTGGATTTTGTTGATGTTGCCTTTGAAAGTAAGCGGATGGGAGATGAAGCAACCATGTCTTGCATAAAGATAGTGTAGAGACTAGAATTACGCGAGCTGGACATAAGGTCACTTCCTTGTAGATCACGAATGAAACACGTTTTCTCCCGAAAGCAACCTCCAAATCTCCATCACAAAGCCCGACTCACCGAAAGCAGTTATGACCGAGGCCTTCCACATAGTAAACCCTCACGATTTTGATGTTCCCATTGACATAATCTCCGAGCCCATGATAGTTGTGAGTGATCGTTCCCGAACTCGACAGGCCAATGAACTTTGCAATAAAGTTTGATAATGCTTAAGGTTACTGTCATGTGTCGGGAACATCCGCTATCAACAATCAGAGAATGATCAGATCACACGCATTACACACGCAGGCGACACGGATGGAATAGAGTAGATGTGGAACCAAGTGTTAGAGGGTTCCAAGGTATATGAGACATGCACACATTAATGAATTTAGGCATCCACTTAAATCCTAGTGTGTTATATATCCATTTATGCCATCTATAACTACTCTTTGCTTTTGTCTTAGTGAATGCACTAGGTGGTACTACATTCTTAGGAGGTGAAATCGGAGCTACGGTGACAAAGAATGGTTGCCTTAGAATCTAAAGAAGGCGGTCTACCAAGCATAGACTTAGAATGATTAGTGGGCCTAGAGGTATTCCGATTCTTAGGATTCCGTGAATCGAGAGATTATAGCTTTAGCAACACATTTGTCATGACAATCGAATTCATACTTTTACGACAAATAACACAAGGTGCATCGTTGAATATCAAAAGTGCTTAAAGGTTTAGCATTCGTTAAATCACTATTGCTATTACATTTGCCGACGCAACATCTATAGTGGAAGCAACGTGAGTCTTATTCATAGTCCTAGGGTGTTCTTCTACTTTGGCATTCCTTATTGATCTTTTCTTAGGTCGCAACTTCCTATTATTCGATTGAGTGCTCCTAGGCTGTGAAGTGCGGACGTTTGGAAAAGACGCAACTATTCTGTTTGATGAAGGAAGCACGTTAGCAACTTGTGATTTGGCAAGTAGGGATTCTAGGTGCACGATTACTAAGTGGTGGTGCTAATCTCTTAATGATGGTTGGCGGAAGTTGTTCATACTTTCCTAACATTTCTCTTAGCTTAGAGATAGTGTGAATCAAATCTTGATTTTCGGACCGAATATTACCAAAAAATTCATGACATCTCTAGTGTGAGCAAGATATTGATCAAGTTCATTTGATGCTTCATGTCGAGTCTTATTGAGTAAATCGAATATGACACCATATTCTGTTTAACTTTTACAAGTTCTTGTTCATATTTTGAGATTTGACTTTTCAAAGACACGCTTTTGATCATCCAGTTGCTCAATTTTAGGATCGGAAGATTTTGCACTCAATTGAGCGATTTTCTTTTGAAAACTAAGTTGATGATTGTGAATATCTTTTCACACCACGTAAGACGACGTTTTGCATTGTAAAGTTCGTTAAGTAATTGTTTATTTTCAGCTTTTAAAGACTCGATCCGAAGCACATTATCGATTCTCAACAGTTACTACAGAGTCAACTTTATCGACAAAGATATAATCGGATGCATGTGGCAAAGAATAGAATAACACAACATTATGGATATCGGCCTGGATAACATCTTCCAAGAGTCGATCAACATCTTTTCTCAACATTTTCTTTTTGCGTTTAGTATTAGAAATAGATGTTTCAGCTTTCTCGAAACGACCTTCATCACTCCAAGTTCCTTATGAAAATCCTTTTCCCAAGCTATTGCACAATTTTTCAAATTTTAACATTTGGTAAAAGATTTTTCCAAAAATGTCTCTTTGTTCTCGCTAAAGGCGATTGAAAGTGTTGAGCTTTGATTTCGAATGATGTTCTATCTCATGTTCTAAAGTTTTGAGGTCACCATGAAAATATCAAAATATCTAAGAATTTTGCGATTTTCGTGTTTTGAGTTTACTTGATGATGAAGGTAAAGGACCATAAATTTGTGCATAGTCCGGTTGGGGATTAACATTAGAAGACTCGTGTGTTTTGATGATAACCCTTGGTGTGTTAGTAGAATCCGTTGGTGTGACGAAGTGACCGGTTTTGAATAATTAAAAGGTTTGTTGTAAACAATCTGTTTTTAATTTTGATCGACTCGCCTCTTACGCATCTAATTCCTCTTGACGATGATATTCAACAACACTCATAACAAGATCATTAATTTTATATTCGCATTGGAAACTTGAGTTTGGTTTGAATGTTTTTAGTGAAAGCTTTGGTTTGTAATCGACCAAATTTGGTCCATATCCTTTCGGATTGGGTTTTAAAGTAAACTTTTCAATAGTTGTTCTTGATTCACCATGTTTGTAAACAATGCTTTTAAACTCTTTAATTTTGTTTTGCAAGCCAATAATTTTCGCAAGAAGGTCATCTACCCGATTGGTTGAATGCTTTTTGTATGCCGAGAACTGCTTTTGACAATTTAACAACTCAAATTTTAGATTGTTGATTTTCCAAGGTGAGAGCGGTAATTTGCCTTTTATGTTCACGTTTCATTGTTCTATTTCGCACAACAAAGCATTCTTCAAGCGACTAGATCACGCATATATGTCTCTAAATATTTTTCGTTTTGATGAGATTTAGCAAAGCGGCTTCAAAACCTTTTCACGGTTTCTTGAGTTTTGAAAAGTTGAGTTGCATTTGTAAGCATTCAAAATCCTTGGTTAATGATGCATTTTGCTTTTAAGTCCTTATTTAATGCACAACATTCCTCCATTTTGATTTGATGGTCTTGAATTAACCGAGCAAAATCGGATGAGGCAACAGTTCATCTTGTTCAACGTGAGTCACAACATGATCATTCTTTAGATCCTCAAGTACAACCACGAGTCAATTTGATTATCAAAGGAAACCATAAGGTCATCTTGATCGTCAAATGTGACTCTGAGGTTAACTTGAAAATAGTCGAGCCGAGATATAGATGACTCATTTTGAACATCCCGATCCGTGTTGATTCGAGATATTGGTGGAGATATTAGTTCGATATGATGATGGTTTGTTCGGTACTGAGACAAGCCATCAATGTCATACATCGGGCTGTTTCACTCATGTGTAACTCTTGCATATTAGCCATCAACATAATAAATGCATTGGCCTGCAAGTCCTCCATATCATCATCTCGAGTGCATCCGCCATAAAGCTCATTCTTTGTTTGTGAGAGATCCACCAGACTTCATCCTTAAGAGCTAAAAGAAGAGCCTCTTTGAAGTAAGCACGCCCCTAGTCCTTGGCTTTGGGCATGCATTAGCCACCGTCCTTCTCATTGTAGTTGTAGCATCAAGACCATTCAACCCATTCGAGCATTTCTGTTCCACCACTTGAGCTCGTTGTTATTCCTACCCATAGCATTAAACCCTTGACCACCTCCCATTTGACGACCATAACCACGATTACGAACTTCAACTCGTCCATTGTTCACAACCCGCTCGATTTCGTGTATTGGATGAGGAATGAATACGATTGTTGGATTTGTTTGTATAACGGCTAAAAGCATTAGCAATCATAACAAACCCTTGTTGCAATGCTTCGAACGGATCGGATTCCTCATTAGTTTGACTATGAAGTGCTTGATCATTGTTGTTGTTGTAAGGAACCAATTGATTTTGTTGAGGTTGTTGTGATTGATCGTTTGTGTGACCGAGGCGTTGGTTGAGTTGCTTGTTGAGGAGGATAACTTTGTTGAGCATATAAGGCAAGTTGTTGATTGTCCGGATGTGTAGGTGGAGCAATTTGAGCACGGAGAATCCTTTCCCGATCAACTTCCTTTTCACGAGGCTTCAAGTAATTGTACAACAATCCATATGTAGAATGATGCATATTCTTCGCTTGACGGAGAAAAATGACATACTTCTCCCATTCGGGACCAAGACCATCGAGGAACTTAGTATTCACCGCAATTCTTGGCATGATGATGTTGTGTTTATCCAAATCATTGATGATGTCTCAAAAACGGTGATGATAGGACTCTAGTGTCTCTCGTGTTCAATCATGAAGTGTTCATAATCCAAGTAAATTTTGGATTCCAAATCCTCGATTGAGTACCGATCCTTCCATAAGAAGACGAATATGATCCCACATTTTACGTGCGGTCTTTTGAGCATCAACACTACGAAGAATTGGGTTTGGTAATCCTAAGAGGATATATTCCATTGCAAGTTCATCCGCTTCATAGTGGAGAAGTTCTTGAGGATTCAAGTCCATAAGATGAGCAATGTTGGTTGGTTCATCTCTTGGTGGAATAGCGAGGATCTCCTGCACAATGATAGTAGGCATCTCAAATGGACCTTCAAAGATAACCTTCTTTAAGAACTTTCCATGTGGCTTCTTCGATCACAAAACCTAAAGAACCTTATCACCCATTGATCGTAGTTTCGAGTGAGCATTGAGGTGTATCAAGTGATCCACTTCATGAATTGATTGTTGGTCGCTCAAAGCTTCACACATCTTTGCAAACCAAGTGGGTTCCTTCATAGTGTTCCTTGATGGATGTTGATTGAAATCATTTGTGTAGGGTTGAACTTGAAGACTTGGCGGTGTTTGAACCATTTGTGGTGGGGGAATTGCACCAAGTTGTGGAGTATGTTGCTGATTAAATTGTTGTTGATAAATAGCTTGTTGTTGATTCCATTGTTGATGTTGTGGACTTAGTTGTTGTTGTCGTTGAGGATAAGTGTAAGGGAAATAGTTAGAGTACGGTGGTTGAGACATGTTGAAAACTTGTGTTGGTAAAAAATGGATCTTTGTAGTCAAATGAACCTTTGTTGATGAAGTGTCCTTAGGCGTAGAAAAGACAAGAACCAAGTAGCACTTATGCGTAAAAACACCAAAGTTACGCGTAACAATAAGTAGTTACGCGTAGGATTTAGCTTACGCGTAAGTAGGAAAAAGCTCTAAAGTTAGGCGTATACAAAAGTTAGGCGTAGGATTTTCTTATGCGTAAGACTAGGCTTAGGCGTAGGAAAAATCTTAGGCGTAGGATTTCTAGGCGTAAGCTTATGCTTATGCGTAATTTTATGGTTTTGCCCAAATGATCTTTTACACTATCACAAGGCAAGAGATATCCAAAGTCGACGTATTTTCGGACTTATCCAAGTAAGAAAACACGGAATAAACCATGAAATGAAGATTAAACCAAGGAAGCACTTACGCGTAGTTTTAGGGTTTTACTACGTAGAAATGCTCAAAATTTTGATTCTGTCCAAAAGTGTTTCTAAACCCGTTTTGTGTAATAAAATAGCTTCAATAACACCAAAATACACAAAAGTGTGAAACTTGATGAACCAAAGCTCTAAAAGCAGTTAAGCGTAGAATGAAACCCTCGTTAAAACCAAGCTTAAAATGTATATCCACGCGTAAGGTTGAAACTTTTGCCAAAAAATTATTTTAACACCTCAAAACATTGAAAGTACAAGAATCTTGGATTAAAAGTGTAAAAATGTGTTTTAAACAAACTAAAGTATCACTCGTTAGTTTTACGCCAGAGGACCAAAACCCACTTCAAAAACAAAACGATTCACCCAACTAGTAGGTGATTGATACCAACGATAGGTCACTAGTTTTACAAACACAAGCTTATAAGAAAGGAGATGAGGCGATTGAACAAGCTCTCAACACACACACAATAATAAGTATACGGTTATGTGAAGATGTATGTGAAAGAAAGAAAACTTGAACAACCAACCTTCAAATGAAGGTTTACAAGAGTATTTATAGGAGGAAAGCTAGGCAACACTCCTAGTTTCCATCCTTTCTTAAATGGGCTTGGGCCTAAGCTCATGGGCCTTCTACATAAGCTTAAGGCTAATAACAAACATAAAGGCCATAATAAAGCTAACTATTATATATTAATTACTAACACTTGATTATGGTTTAGGAGTGATTCCAACATAAAGAATTACAACCGCTTACAATACCGAAGTTTAAAAGAAATCAAGAAGCACCTATTTTGCAAAGGAAACAAAAAATTTGTAGCACTCACAAAAACAACAGCCATTACCACAACTTATATATAGATGACTACATACCATACTCTAAAGAATACCACAAAATATTATGACCACGTACCAGACTCCAAAAGAAATAAAAAACCTCAGCCAAATACAAATACACGTATGCTGACCAATCAAGTATTACCTCATAAAATGTAAAGTACCAATGTTAAAAATCAAACCTGAATCTGGCTTGCAGCTAATCCGTGTAATGAAAACCAATGATCACACCATGCATAGAATTTCCACGATAACAGAATCATTAGCAAGCTAAAAATGTCAATTCAGATATAAGAAATGACCATTTAACATTATCCATATGAGGTCTACAAAATGCGCGACACTCATTGAAATCCCACACCTAGCACCTTTTTTCCAGTGATAGATCAAAGTAACTATGTTTATTATCTTGACAACGGTAATCCTAGAGATCACACAAAATTGAGCAAATAAGCTGTAAAATAAGTGTCCAAAAATCTTTTTATGAGATGTTGGTTAGACCATTTGATGTGCCACTCGTGTCCATCGTTTCTACTAATACCAAATATGAGTGACACATCAACTGACCTAACATGCATTTCACGACCATGCTATATCACATTTAGTTCTCACAAAACTTGCTCTATGACAATCATTAAAATCCCAGACCTAGTACCCTAACCCAAAATATTAAACCCACTCGCGACATCACTTCAGCAAACCATGCATTCAACAATCACATCATAAAATATCCAAACACCAAATACACAAACTAACATACAAATCAGAAAACACCCTAAAACATCAAACATCTAAAGTAAACCTGCTGAAAATACAATCACATATCATACCATATAATTATCACCATGTCAAAATTACGATGCAACGCGTGCTTCAAAGAAACCCAAACTCGAAAAACCATGCATTTAACACTCACATTAGAAAACATCCAAAACATAAACCACCAAAATCCTAAAACAACCATGCATTTAAAATTAAAACCAGAACACAAACTAAAACATGAAACATGAACTAAAAATCTGCAACAAAAAAAGAACAAAATATGAAAAAACCATGCATTTAACACTTACTATAACCATACCTGCACGAACATAAAACAACTAATATACTTACAAAGTAAAAAATCTACAAAACATGAAACATCAATGCATTTAACATTCACACCAGAAAACATCCTAAACATAAAACACCCAAATCCTAAAACAACCACGCATTTACAATTAAAATAAGAAAACAAACCAAAAGATGAAATATTTCAACTAAGGTAGCTCAATATCCCTTGTTGTAACCCCTATATGCATGGACACAAAACAACCAAAGCAATTACAAACTAAATATTTGAAACAAACAAAGCAAAAAACAACAGAACTTCCAAATTGCATACCCAATTTCACCTTCTATAAACGCCCTCCAATTTTTAGTACCACCTATAGAAGAAGCTCAAACAACATAAATCTGCAAAAAAAACAATACAAACAACAAAAAATAAGTAAAGATCATAATAGCCAGATAAAACAATATTCATGGAAAACCATATATAATCAACACTCATTATCACGTATAAAACTTATCACAAAGATCAATCAAAACAGACTAAAAAATGAATAATACCTCGTATAAACAAATCAGACGACCATGATGAAAATCGGTATGTGTGTTTAGAGATATAAGTCACGAACCAAGCAAATAAACAGGAAATAGCTTATAACGATTCTAGAAATGATATAATCGAAAACATGTGTACAACATGCAGCTAACCCTATGATCTTCCTGGATCACAAATCAGCAGTGGAAAACATGTATACAACATGCATTAAACCTTAAAATTAAGTGGGAATTAAATGGAGAACCCAAAAGAAACCCACCCACTAAGCACATGTTTTAATCATTTTAAGCCGATAGCTCGGCTAGGCTCACTGGCTTGGCGTAAAAGCGGCCAGCTCAAGCAGCGGCTCCACAATGCACCCAAGCCATCCTACTTGTAACACCCCAACCTGACAAGGGTTCAAATATCACATTATGGCGTCAATCCGAACATACATAAAGGCAAGCGGAAGACTATATAAAATAAAAGATACCAAGTCATAAAAATAAATGACTTCCAAAATATAATCCAACAAATCCATAATGAAAGAAAATCCAAAAGATAATCGAAGAACAATAGTCTTGAAAACATAAGTATAAAACAATGGGGATAGCTATCAATGGTTGGTCTCTAAAAGCTCCTACTCTCATCACTCAATCCCAGCATCCCGCTTATAACCTACCGCAGAGAAAAGAAAATGCGGCTGATCTTAAAAAGCCTATTGAACAGATATAACGAACAAATAATTGAATCATAAATAAATATACAAAATGAAATCAATCGGATCTTTTGAACAAAGATCATATATCATAAGTAGCAAAAGAATGGTGAATCATAAGTTAATCATAATCATAACATCATAAGAGAATGCCACGAGCTCAAAAAGCATGCCACATGCTTAGTCACATAATCCTGTCATATCATAAGTGTACCAGGAGGGAGACCTCCAAAGTAACAAAAGTGAAATGGGGTGCATGGCACGCACAAACCATTCGCTAAGTCATATCATAATCAAACAAACGTATACCTAGGATGCATCCATACGCTCCCTGTAAAAAAAGTATGCCAATACTGGCCAATGTGCACAAATATCATACATAACAAAAGGGAACACCATGGATCAATCACACCTCCATAGAAAGTGTCATGCCATTGGTGCCTCAATGTCATGGTCATGGTACCTTCATGACTAGTTAGCTCGGGCAACAGAATAACAAAGCTATCCATAATTATAACAAAACAATCATAGCGAAATCAACAAAGGCATATCAAAATGAAGTGGAATCGCATATCAAACGATATAGCATAATGAATATCATAACAAAATGGATAGCAACGAAATCATATCAAAGAATCATATCAAAGGGATCATATCAAAGGGAATCATATCAAAGTCAAGGATCATAATGAGTCATGAGAGAAACACCTTTACTGAGAAAGGATAGAATATATGTACCTTAACAAAAGCGAAATGGAGGACGGAACACAAAGAACAAGGACTACTCCTTCTTCACCAAACCTACATGAATAGGGTTCGTAAATCAATTACAAGTTCAATTCATAAGTTACAAATGGTTTTTAATGATTTAGACTTATAGTTATACTTATAACTTATGTTAGGGTTTACATTTCAATTTTGGACCAGTATCTTATGATTTTTAAGGCATACCAAATAAGCTCCAAAAATTCTACAAAAATCCTCTGTGATTCCCATATGAGTTAAGTATCTTCAAAAGTTTTTATACATTTTATTACCAAGCATAAGTGTTGTTTTAAAAATCATCTTTCTAGACCTACCCAGAAGGTTAAATGCAGATACACACAGAAAGTTTGCCTTTAGTTAACCCATGTAGACACTTCAGACAAACCACAAAAATTCCAGGACGTCATACCTAACCTCAACACCACCCCTGTAAAATTAGAGCTCTTAACTCCTTATGGTTGGAAATGAAAAATCAAATACACCAACTGATATTCAGACTTAGATTCTCAGTTTTGACAACTTAACTTCTAAACATCAAAAAGCTAACTTCCCGACCTCTAATGACCATGAATCTTACATATTCAGAAATTAGACAAAGTGAAATAATGTTTAAACTCAAAAATCACTTAAAACACGTTGACATCATTAGTTAAAACACCCATAAATCAGACCCAAAATCTGCACAGATGCAACACGGAATGATCATATTATGGCTTGCATGATGACCCTTAATAATTCTAGGGTTTCCAGGTTTTTATTAACCATATTAATGAGACATTGAATGATCATATTATGGCTTGCATGATGACTGATTCGAATAGGAAAGAAACCAAACAGAAGTCGACACATATAGTGAGATTTTTGTGATTTTATGTGGTGCATTATTTGTGATTCATGTTACAATTTAACGAGACGACCAAGTAGCACATTAACATGATTATTATGGTTCGTATAGCATGTTACAATTCAGATCTTAGTATTCTATACATATGTATGTGTCGAATTGAGAGAGAACTCAAGAAAAATGGAGTACCTAAAAAGCCGAATACAAGGAGAGAAACCAAGGAAAACACAAGTCACGAAATCACCACAAGACACCTCTCTAGTCTTCTTCTTCTTATAATATTTAAAGAACCAATTAAATTTGTTTTAGGGTTAGTTATGTTTCGGTTTGTGTAAGAGTTAGGAGGCCGAATATAGTGATTGAGGGGGAATATACGGCTTATGATTAGGGTTGAGTAGCAACAATATTTTCTATTTTTATAGAGATATCTTTGTTTTTAATTTGTGTTTATCTTCCATTGAACCAAACATGTTGGGGGTGGGTTCCAAATTTTGGTTTGGCCATTAGAAAACATGTAGGAAAAAGTTAAAGTGTAGTGTGTCAAGTATTTACTTAGGATAACTTAGGATAATAGTACTAATGTGCTAAATATTTATAACCTGTAGTTTTTAATCTCATAAATTCATGAATTAGACTTAGGTAAATTTCAAATATTTAAGAAAAATTAACTCCAAATTTTAGGGTTTTACAACTCATCCCCTCTAAAAATAAAATTTCGTCCTCGAAATTTGAAATGAAATACTAAACGGAAATGTACCAAATCACGAAAAGAAATGCGGATAACTAACTCGCATAGATTCTTCAGCCTCCCAAGTAGCTTCACGCTCGGAACAAATCTTCCAAAGGATTCTAACAGAAGGAATGGTTTTGATCCTCATGACTCGATTCTGACGGTCCAAAATAGCCTCAGGCTCCTCAACAAAAGACAAGTCATAACAAATATGATCCAACGGATACAAAACCACATGCGACGGATGATAATAGTAGCCTCTCAAGAAGAGACACATGGAAAACATAATAAATATAATTGCGGAGATAAAACCAAATGATAGGATATTCCACCAATTTATTCAAAATGTACCGACGATCTAGTCAAACTTGTGAGAGAACTTTCAGATCCTAAAATTTCAATCATGACTTTCACTAAAAATGGAAAATTAATATCTAGAAATCAAACTAAGTTGTATATCAATAAAATTAACTAACACACAAATATACTTTGTTTGTTTGTTTCTGTGACTTAATTTTTTCCTGAATTCAAAATGGTTGTTGATCAACCACTTCCTCAACTCACAATGGAAAACACTTTCCCAGAAGGTTACAATGTCGTCATTGGCAAGAATAATGAACGTGTTGAATTTCACAACATCAAATGCTCATAACCTCATGTCAAGTAGTAATTGAAGTGTTAAAACGTCACTCATGCAGATATATGATGGAAAAGTCTACATCAATTCCAGAAATCTACATCCATCAACTCTGGCACACTCTCAAGCTGAGTACTAATGAAGAATCCTTCACATGCACAGTTGACAGACATCAAGTCTCTGTTGATGTTCCATTCCTACGCAAAGTATTATTACTTCCAGAGGACACTGCACATGCAAAGCAATTCCACCCAAATCCATCAGAGGAAGATGTTCTCAACTTTCTCCTAGAAATTGGCTATGATGAACAAGAGAATGAACCACTCACCTATGTTTCCAAATTCGATGCCAAATACATTCCTCAACCTTGGAGAACCCTGTATCTCATCATGGAACGATCTATCACCGGGAGAGATAGCAGACATGAGCACCCTCGCTTACTTCACCTACAAATCTTATGTGGAATCGTTAACATGAAGCAGCTCAACTTCGCTCAGCTAATCTAGGAAGATATTTTCTTTCAGATTCAAAGTCATCAAGTTAAAGAGTTAACCAATATCCCATTTTTCAGTTTCACCAAACTTCTCATACATCATCTCCTTGACAAGTATAATGACATTCCTCATCGACTTGAAGATGATAACAAACACCTGTTCAAAATGGACAAAATTGTTACCAAGATCAACATACATGCATCAAGTACTCGTAAACAAGGAAAACGTCTTCCTAATTCTCTCTTAACAGCAAAAGTCAAAGCTACGAAGGCATATAAGCAATACGATGATGCCTCAAAGCTAATCATGTCGCTTCAAAGAAGTATCATGATGAGGCCCTCTAATTAAAACCGTAAGTAAGAGGGTCTGCAAGGCTTGAAGTACTTGTAGTACAACTTTGGGATCTAAGAGAAAGAAACCTGCACCACCCAAACTCAGAAGGAGATACAAGAAATTTGCAACAAAGTCCCCAAAACCAGAACCTTCATTTGAACATACAGCCTCATCAGACTCTGAAACTGAATCGACGAAAGGCCTATTCTCTATAAAGAAGATGCAGCAACTCAGATTGCAATAGAGATTAGTACCGATGAAGCTAAACTAGAAGAAGAAAAGAGAAAGAGACAGCTAGACAAGGAAATCAATGAGGAGTTTGGAGATGATTTTGAAGACGATGATGAAACTAATGGAACAAAATTGATGGATAAATGAAAGCTTAAGCAGGTTGCTACCGAAACATGCACTCTAGAAGAAATTAACTTGGAAAATATTTGAGAAACTGTGAAACATAGCAGGAAAGAACCTCAACCTCATCGAGTTAATCAACCCGCATCGAGAGGGTTCTAGTAAAGATACTCACCCCGATCCGGTTAATCAACCCGATAAGGAAGAAGGTTCAAACAAAGACTGTAATGACCAAAGGTTAGGAACAAAAGCATGTTGATGACCTGATCATGGACGATGATGATGATGAAGTTCATGACACTAAGAAAGAAACAATTGAATATGCTGATAAAGGAAATGAAGATGAAAACATGGAAGAGAATGAGTTTGTTGATGATGAGTTTATGAAGAGAGTGGCAGCAGAAGAAGAAATGGCAAAGAAAGCTGGTGAAGAAGCTCGGATATTAGAAGAGGAAAAAGCAGAAGCCGAAGAGCATGCCAGAAAAGCCAAATAAGATGAAGAAAGAGAACAAAAAGCAAAGGAAGAAGCCGAAAATTATATTCAAGACAACCCGGAACACGATCTCATCCTTCAACTTCACCCCTCTCCTCCACCATCACTCAAAGACTTGGACAAAGAGCAAAACAAAGACTCTACAAATGAGCCTAAGTCGTCTACTCACTCATCTCCTCAACTGACACAATCAACATCTAAGTATACTCATAAATCAGTCAAGAAACCAATCAAGACACTCGTGTCTCATGCGTCGAACAAAGTCAAGAAAACAATGAAGCTGGCACGAGAGAAGAAAGACAACAAGGTTCAAGCTCAAATTGAAACCCTTGTGAACAACGTCAAGAGCTTGACTGAGCAGATAGATGATCTACAACATACAAAAAGGAAAGTTGATGAGTTCATGGCCAAAGATGTTCAGGCAATATGGATAAAGTGATCATGGGCTACATAGACAAATATATATAAAGAAATATTTGCCAAGGTTTGTCACAAAGGAGGTCAAGGATTATTTGGAACCAATTATTCAATAAATTTTCACAGATATCCTCTCAACCATAGCCCTCACTCTCCATATTGCACCCAAAGACTTCACGGTTGAAGAACTACAACTTCAACTATATCACAAGTTATCTGAAAATGTTGGATTCATGACCACAGAAGAGAAACCATTCTATGAGGCACTCTCAGCAACTCTACTTTAAAAGAACCCCCCCAAGTACAAGACTGACATTGTAACATAGAAAAGACCACGAGACGACCAAGATCCTAATCCAAGTAATCAAGGAAAGAAACATAAAACGGTCGATGGTTCTTCCTCTCACCAAGAACCGGTAAATCCTTTGACAAACACAGCATCCAATCCACCACCAAAGGCGTCTACATCTTGACCTACAACAACCGAACACTATGAACCATTTCAATACACTAGAGACGATGACTTCCAACAACCCAAAGATCAGTCTAAGTCTCCATCAACCTCCAAGGGCAAGAAGACAAGAAAAGACAAACAGCCAAAAGTCGTTGAATGGCTTAATAATGACACAACTGTCGATTATGGATGGTTTGATGACTTGGTTAGTACTCAACCTCCACTTGCTGAAAATGAAGAACCCGTGGATGGACGCACAGTCGAATTTGCACAAAATCTCAAATGTGACATGCGCATAAAAAATCTTAGTAAGAGGGAACTTAAAAGAGATAAAAATGCAGCGTTCAATCTTCTCAAAGACCGATCAGGAACTGCAACTGAGCTCGAATATCATCTGGAAAACATCACACGTGCAATGTCCAATGATATCAGCTGGCTGAATCCTGAATTCAACATTGATCAACGAGCTCCTTACTTCACTGACCGGTCAAAACCGTTACCCATGGTAGGTAAATCTGATCAACCAAAAATCCCTTACAAATTCTTCTTCAACAACGATCTGGAATTCTTACAACACGAAAACAAGACTGACCGCAAATATGCTACCTATCTGACTTTGATTCCAGTTGCAAGGTAAACACAACATGCAATCGAAGAAACATCAACTCACTTGTTCGTGACCCAGAAAGTGGACTACGACAAAGATGCATTGTATGGAATCCACCACTAGCCAGATAAACGTAAAACTTACTACATAAGCAAGATGGTGGAAAAGTCAAAGAAGGAAGTTATGAGAAAACTTAGGATTGTTGTAGTAGTAATACTTGAAGCGGAAGAAAGATTTGACTATACATACTTCAAAAGATTGTGCTTAAAAGATAAGACGAGAAGAATGCAATTCTTTGAAGCCAATTTTCAGAACTTGAACTTGAATGATATAGAAGACATGTTTCTAATCAAGGTTCAGGGAAAGATGCGAAATTTTTTGACACATATCCAGTATGCATTCGTCACTTCTCTTCTCGTATTCATCAGAAACATCATTATAGAGAACAAGGTTGAAGATCTACAGCTGCGAGTCGAATGCCACCAGAAGAAAATCAACCTCACAAAACCACTTCTTCATTTCCCAAATATCAATCAAGAATCACAATACACTCTGATGAAAGATCCAGCCTTCAGGTTTACCTACAGAAGTGAACTATCTCTCAACTGCTTTATGGGATTTGAAGAAATTCATAAGTTTTGCGATGCTACTCTAAAGAAGGTTAGGGATGGTTTGGACATACGTCTTAAAGATCAGACACTCTACCCAGATAAGAAAAAGAGATGGAATTACGTAGAGTCACGGTACGTTTAAAATTTCATCAGCGGGATTGAATGGGCTCTTAAACATCGAGTTCGGATGTGAAGATTGAAAGCTACATCGAGGAAGACCAAGTTCCCGCTCAAAACTTTCAACGTCCGTAATGAGGTGTCTTGTTGATTTGTAATAGATAGATTTCATTTGAACTATATTAAATAGAATAGGATAATATGTAATAGCTAGATAAGTAGAACTCGTAGCGACAAGAACATTATTCAGTAACTTGTAACTAGTAGGAACATTTTGGCTTATGCACATTTCAAAGGCATGACACGTTTTTAAAGAAAAGACTTTGGGGTATGCTTCAGTGCCTCAATCGTAATTTAAGGAGCGAAGGCTTCTTACTCTTGTGCATAATTCACTCAAAAAATTTCAAACAACTTTTTCAAAAGTTTTTTTTAGAATTCTGTTCAAGAGACAATTATTCCCTCAAATGTTTCAAAACTTCAAAAAGTTATTTCACAAATTGAGAGGTATTACTTAAAACGCTTTTTCAAATCAAATGTTCTTGTTTGTCCGTTTCCTCCCATGTGATTTCTAAAACCTCAAAAAGCGTATTTTAATCATCAATGTTTTTCAAAAACAACATTTATATGCTAATTTTTTTGGGGAGAGACGAGATTAAAATATGATTGATTAGAAAGTAATGGAATCTTATACAAGCTCGACTCAGAAGTTTACCCATGAATTGACGAAACATAAACTATTAGTAATTGAAAAGACTTGTCCGGGACGGGTAATAATTTCAAGCTGGTTTTACCAGTGATGTAAATATGTCTCGCAAAGGACTTGTCTTAGTAGAATGTACCGTTTAGAGAAACTATTGGTAGACATGAATTTTGGCGGGTCTAACCTTCTTATTCAAGGAGTGTTAACAACATCAAGTTAGTTATTAGGGCTAGTTGTCACCTAAAAGCTAGTAATCGATCCCTTTAATTAAGCAATGAAAACATGTCTCGCGGGGAATTATCTATCAAAGAGTCGATCAATTAAAAAGTGCGAACTCTACCCTCAATGTGCAGATTTAAGTTGAAACTATATAAGCACATGTGGAGGGGGAGTATTTCTAAAAATTCAAAACTCTCAAGGTGTTAACAAAATATATTTTATAATTCTAAACACTTTGAGATATTTTTAAGAAAAGGTTTTATGGCAACATAGGATAGTCATGGATAGGGGTGTCATTAATCCCGACCCGACCCGGACCCGAACCCGAACCGAATAAGGATAAACGGGTCGTTAATCGGGTCCAAAATCTAACTCAGGTCAATCGGGTCAACCTGATTAACCCGACTACAAACTAGGTCTGCAGTGGGTTCAAAATACTTTGCTTATTCGGGTTCGGGTCAACCCGACTAACCCGTTTTTTTTTTCCTTTTAAGCCCAACTCTAAAGTTTGATATCTAATGTATAGTAGGCATGTAGTCCATTTATTAAAAATAGCCCATTTTCATTCTATTTTGATATCTGATATATAGTCATATTATCATATGCTCATATTAGCCACTTACAATCCCAAGAACCAACAACTACGCATTCTACATTTCCACAACTAGATCACTTCATGATTTGAAAATTTTCTTTTTCCTTCAAAAATTGGCATTCTTATACAAAAGGTACTACTTATTCATGGTTGATTTTGTTGTTAATTTTGTATTCTTATTTGGTTTATAGGGTTTGAGGTTTGTTTGCATTTAGAAATAAATTGTTTCTTTTCCAGATTTATAGGACTAATGCTTGTTTATTTGTTTAAGTTTTATTGTGTTAGAGACTATTTAATTATGAATGTTAGTAAATTAACTAGTTGTATATTTATATGTTGTTAGATGTCGGACACCAACTCGATGGAAGTAGATGAAGAAGTCAAAGTAGAAGTTAACAATAAGAAAATGAAAGGAAAAAAAACCCAAAAGAAATCGACTAAGCGCAAGGTGAAAAAATGGTTGAAGGTTTGGCGAGACTTTGATGAGCAAGATCTACAAGAAGGTGAAACAGAGGAAGATGTGAAAGCTCTATGTAAGCATTGTGATAAAAAGTTTCTTTGTCATTCAAATAAGTATGGTATAAAAAATATCAAAAGACATTTGTTAAAGTGTGAGCCTTACATAGCCAAACAAAGTAAAGGTTAAACTGAACTTATGTTTGAACATGGTGACGAGAAGAAAATATTTGCATGGAAATTTGATCAAAAGGAAAGTAAGAAAGCATTGGCACACATGATTATAGTTGATGAGCTCCCTTTAGTTTTGTTGAGGATCGGTGCTAAACAAACAAGTCTAAAAGACTAAAACCGCTCAAGCACTAATGCAATTAAGATCGAGGAGGATAGAGTCTCCCGGTCGTTATGTCCCAATGAGCTATGCAATGGATCAATCAACGCCTAGTGATCGAGAAATTTGAATGAAAAGGATATTGATGATTATTATAACTAAAAAATCCAACAAATTAAAAACGCCTTAAATGCAAATTAAAGAAAATTAAAAGATAAAACCTATTAAATAAACGCTATCACTATATTTAAAGTGATGAACGTTTAAAACCTAAAACGACGTTTAAATTAAAATCTACGCGACGTACAAAAATAAAAAGTGAAACTAAATCAATATTAACCCTAAAAATATGAAAATGATGTTTTATAAACCTAATGATATAAGAAAATATTTAGAAAAATAAAATTATTTTTAAAACTAATTATCTAATTAAAACTATTTTTAACTATTAATTAATTACCTAAAATACAAGAAAATAGGAAATTAAGCTAGAAAAATAAAATTAACACTTGGAAAAGTCTAAAATATCAAAATAGACTTTTTAAAACTATTTTGTATTTTTGTGACTATTTTTCTATTTTCTAGGATTTTAAACTATTAAATACTAATTAAATTACTAAAATTACCAAATAAACTATGAAAAATATGGAAAATTACTTTTTTACTTTTTATATTTATCTAAGCCTAAGAAAAATGAAAACTTATTTTTTGAACCTTTTCTAATTTTTGTATTAAATGCTATTTAAAAGGCTTAAAAACTAATAAAAATTAAGAAAAATAGTAAAACAATGAGAGAAAAATCTGAAAATTTCAGGAAAATTCTAAAATTATGATAAGAAGCTATGAAAATTGGAAAACAAGCACTTATGTGGAGAATCAATCTGCTATCAATCAAGAGCTTATGAAATAAGCACTTGTTAAGCAAATTAACCAAATAAGCAACCCAACGATTATGAAGCTAAGATATACTAATATAACCAAATGAAACTAAAATCAACAAGCTACAACAACTGATTAACAAAATTTCACAGATTTGGTGATTTTGATTTAAGCTAAAACAGTTTTTGGTACTCACTAGCAGACCAAAAATAAGCACTCAAATAAGCTATAAACTAAAAACCAATTATTAATACTTAAACTAGACCTGAATGGCTATCTATGACCAAAAGACCAGCCCTTGAAAAGCTTCAACAAGCTCTGTGCAAGCTTGTGTAAAGCTGAGAAAAACTCAGCTGACACTGAGTTATGGAGCAGGGCAAAAGGGGCCTATTTTGGGCTTATGCAGAAGCTTATCTAGAACTCTTTAGCCAAAAACAGAAATGAGGCCTTAGAGACCACCTGGTAGACTACTTATGGACCAAAAATCAGACCCTACAAACCTTTATTGAAACCTGTGCACACCCTGCAAGTTCTGCAAAAACTGAGTGTGACACATTTTTTTTGACTTTTGAAAATCAGTTTAACTTTGACTTTTGTGAGATTCCAAGGCAATTTTAGGACTGATATAGATCAAATATGAGGTAATGTAACTTTATCAAGCAAGATAAACAAGTTTTGAACCTTTTTGAGTTGTTTGGTTTTGACAGACTCCAACAGTTAAGGATCAAAACAGAAATGATGCAAAGTTTTGACTTTTATAAAAAACTTGTGTAACTTAAGACTCAAATGACTTGATAAATGGTATTTAAGACTAAAGCAATGAAATACTTAGATCAAAACAACCTAAGAAACAGCTTTAGCAATCCATCCAAACACCCTATATATAAGCGGTTTAACAAGCTATTCTACCTAAAACACAAAACAACTTAGACTAAGCTTCAAAATGATTTATTGCACTAAATTAAAGCTAATGTAACAAGAATTACAAGACTATAAGATCTAGAGTTAATGCTACCTCTACTATTTTTAAGCTAAAATGAAAGGAACTAGCACTTACAAGAGGTCCAGAGCCACAATGGCTTGCAAACCCAAAACAAGAACCACTAATCCTAACCTACTCAACCCATATCCATCATCTATTCAACCCATAACCTTTCGCACCCATTTTGCTCCTTCTTTGACTTTTGTTGACCAAGTTGCCAATATTGTTCCAATCTTAAACCTAAGCTTATGAAAAGCTATTATAAGCTAACATAAAGCTTGTTTCAACTTATAAAGAAGCTTATTGAAGCTTGGACAATTGATTTTGAAATTTATAAATTCAACAGCTTAGCAAAAAATGAAATTGAACATAAACTTGAATTGAGATTGAAAAGAGTTGTAATACACTACGAAGTTACTTTGATACAAAACAACTTGAAAATACAAATACAAGCTATTTAAGATAAGAAAATTGAAAACGACATACAATATTTAAAAACTAAAACTAACTATATCTTCAAGCTTCCTCTTGGACTCTTTTAAGCTCAAAAGTCCTTCTCTCTCTTCCGTCAAATCCCAAAGAACAACTAATAGCCATTGGATTAACATTGACCCATCTTGACCATTCATCTAGTTTTGGCGGGAAAACTGTACAAGGAAATTGGGACAGGGACAAGGTGTATTAATTGTAGTGGGATGGTTGGTGAGGTGGGGGACAAATGGTGAGGAGTAGGGTGGGTTGGGTGTAGGTTGGTGGCGGTGGTGAGAGCAGACAGGGGGGGAAGGAGGGAAAGGGGCGGTTTTGGTTTGTTTAAATGGTTGGGTTTGGGTGTCGGGTGGGTCTTGGATTGGGTTAATATATTGGGCTGGGTGTTAATATTGGGCTTGGGGAATTATTTAGGTCCGGTTTGGTTTGTAGAATAAATAACAAGGACCAAATATGTAAATCCGAAAACCAAAGGACCAAACATGTAACTTTATGAAGAGTAGTAAAAGGTTGGTTTTGCCAACTTGAATAATCCAAGGGTTAATTTTAACATTTTGAAATTCCAAGGATTAATTTTGAACATTTTGGATTTTCGTGGACCGAATTGTAATTTTCTCAAAACTTTTAGATTTTTCACCAAAGGACTAAATTTGACAACTTTTGATTTTAAAAGGACCTTTGGTGACTTTTCTTTTGAAATTATGGCTCGTGGACTATTTTTGACAATTTTATAAACTTGGGGACTAAACCGCAATTTTGCAAATTTGATATGTTTTTCATCCGATTTTGATAATTTTGCATTTGAAACACATAAAACACCGATTTGTGATATTTTGATCATTTAGATGTGTTTCGAGTGTTTTCGATGATTTTGCGTTTATTTTGTATAAAATGATGAGTATTTACACACTCATCAATCCCCACATCGAGATATTGCTAGTCCCTAGCAATGATTTGAGAAAACATAATGGATTTGAAACTCTTTACCAAAAGCCATTACTTTCGAGTAGCCAAATGTTTCGGTTCAAGTAAGAACCATGGTACACCGATAACCATGTGATTTTGAGCAAACCACCGCCTTTCAACGGATTTGATTTTGTCTTTACCAAGCCGCACTCTTCCGGACTAGCCAACTCTTAGATAAATTATCAACATTATCTTTGGTGAGTGAATACCAATTATGGTTTTTCCATCGCCTTTACCACAAGCCATAATCTTGCGGGCTAGCCAACTCTTCACTTTTTAGGATATGGTGAGTCGAATACCATACAATTTTGGGCAAATTGCAAGCCATATAAACGGATTTGAGATATCTTTACCAAGAGCCGTTTGCTCTCGGATTAGCTAATCCTTTTGTCTTATAGACATGGCGGATCGATAACCGATGAGAAAGTGTAGAACACTTACTCCAAAAAAAAAAATTTTGGCCAAAAACGGGATTAGGCGGTATAATTACATGATAAAATTCGTGAGAATCCCCCACACTAGAGATGAATATTGCCCTCAATATTCAAAGTACCGCGGTTATGCCGAAACAAAGAACGAAAAGGGAAATACTACGGCCATTATTTAGAAAGAAGATTTTTTTTTTTTTTTTTTTTTTTTTTTGAAACATGTGGGCAACCCCCACACTAGGGTGGTAGAAAGAGGTGAGAAGATGTAAATATGGGTGAAAACCCATATGGCATGCTATCGTTTTTGATTACCGAGTCGCTAGCTTGACTCGATCCCCGCATTCATTGGTTCATGGGGAAAGTTTGTAAGTCCGGACAACCATGGATGGAATGTCTCTCCAAAATAATGCTTCACTCGATGACCATTCACTTTGAAATTAGGACCATCGGGTTGAGATAACTCAATGGTACCATAAGGATAAACCTTAGCGATAGTAAATGGACCGCACCAACGGGACTTGAGCTTTCCGAGAAAATCTTCAATCTTGAGTTGAAAAGAAGGACTCGATCACCAACGTTGAAAACGCGGTTTTGATTTTGAGTCATGAATCTTCTTTGTCTTTTGTTTGTAGATCAAAGAGTTCTCGTAAGCTTGATCACGGAGTTCATTTAATTCATTCATTTGAACTTTCCGATGATCACCACCGTCTCGAATGTCAAAGTTAGCATGCTTCAAGGCCCAAGATGCCTTGTGCTCGAGCTCAACCGGAAGATGACACGCCTTCCCGCACACCACTTGTATGGAGTGCACCCGATGGGTGTTTTGTAAGTCGTGACGGAAGGCCCAGAAAGCGCCATCTAGCTTATCCGACCAAGAGGCACGGTTTTCACCAACCGTCCTCTCCGAATTCTTTATCCCCGGTTAGAAACTTCCACTTGCCCACTTGTTTGTGGGTGGTACGCAGTAGAGGTACGGTGAGTTACACCATACTTTTGCATGACTCTTGCAAATTGGTCATTGCAGAAATGCGTACCACGATCACTGATGATGGCTCGTGGAGTTCCAAACCTAGCAAATAAGGATTTCAAGAATTTCACAACAACTCGGGCATCGTTGGTGGGTAAAGCCTTAGCTTCAACCCATTTTGACAAGTAGTCAACGGCCACGAGTATGTACTTATTTCCGTGAGAAGAAGGAAATGGCCCCATAAAGTCAATGCCCCAGATGTCAAATATCTCACACACTTGAATGGCGCTTGCGGCATTTCATTCCTTTGTGAGATATTCCGTGACGCTGACAAGCGTCACGTGTTTTGACGAATTCATGGGCATCCTTATAGATCGTGGGCCAATAGAATCCCGAATCAAACACCTTCTTGGCGGTGTAGTTGGGGCTATGATGTCCCCAAGAGGTCCGTAATGGCAAGCCTTGAGAATGTCAACGGCTTCCCGACCATACACACATCGCCGGATGACTTGATCCGCACAAATTTTAAACAAGTAGGGTCGTCCCGAAATAATGTTTCACATCTTTAAAGAATTTATTTTTCCGTTGGGACGACATCCCTTTCACAACAAAGTTACCCGCATGGTAATTTGCAAAGTCGGCAAACCATGGGGTAGAAGAATCTCCACGAAAAGAAACCATATTGAGTGTTTCGAGAGGAAATGTTTCATTGATTTCCTTTTCTCGAACACATTTTGATGAGGGTTCTCTAATCGGGAGAGATGATCGCAGCCTGTGTTCTCGGCTCCTTTTTATCACGAATGATGATATCAAATTCTTGTAGGAGGAGAACCCAACGGAGCAATCTCGCTTTGCATCTTGTTTTGCAAAGAGATATTTGAGTGCCGAGTGATCCGTATACACCACGCATTTGGTCAAGATAAGATATGGTCGAAACTTCTCAAACGCATACACCACGCTAATAATTCTTTTTCCGTAGTGGTGTAATGGGTCCGAGCTTCATCATAGTTTTGCTCGCGTAGTGGATTGGTGGAAATGCTTGGTTTTGCGTTGCCCCAAGACCGCACCGATTGCAAAATCACTTGCATCGCACATAAGCTCAAGGGTAAGTCGATCGGGGCAACTAGAATGGGTGCTTCCGTAGCTTTTTCTTAAGTGTTTCAAAAGCTTCGATGCACTCGGGAGAGAAGATGAAAGGAGCATCTTTTTCGAGAAGATGGGTCATGGTCGAGCGATTTTAGAGAAATCTTGAATAAATCTACGATAAAACCCGGCATGACCAAGAAAACTCCTAACACCTTTTGACAAGTAGTGGGATGAGGTAGTTTAGCAATGACATCAACTTTGCTCTATCTACCTCAATCCCATTCTTAGAAATCTTATGGCCGAGGACAATGCCTCTTTGACCATAAAGTGGCTCTTCTCCCGCTTTAGACATAGATTGGTGTCTTCACACCTTTTAAGCATTTTGTCTAAGTGGGAGAGACAAGTCTGAAATGAGTCCCCAATGACCGAGAAGTCATCCATAAACACCTCCATAGTTTCCGATCATGTCGTGGAAAATGGCCATCATACAACGTTGGAACGTGCAGAGCATTGCATAAGCCAAAAGGCATACGCCTATAGGCAAACGTCCCGTATGGGCAAGTGAATGTGGTTTCTCTTGATCCGGCGGATCAATGGGGATCTGAAGTAACCCGAGAAACCATCAAGGAAACAATAGTACTCGTTCCTCGCTAATCTCTCAAGCATCCGTCCATGAAGGGTAGAGGAAAATGGTCTTTACGGGTGGCATCATTTAACTTTCGATAGTCAATGCACACACGCCAACCCGTAACCAATCGAGTTGGAATCAACTCGTTTTCTTCATTCGTGACAACAAGAATGCCACCCTTTTTGGAACGCAATGAATTGGGCTAACCCAAGGACTATCGAGATCGGGTAAATCGGACCGGCATCAAGAAGTTTGAGAACCTCTTGTTTGATAACCTCGTGAATCTTAGGATTCACCCTTCTCGACTTTTGACCGGCTTGAAGTCATCCTCCATTAAGATTTTGTGAGTACAAAACTCGTGGTTGATACCCTTAATATCGGAGAGTTTCAAGCAATTGCTTGCTTGTGTGACTTCAAGACCTTTATGAGAGAGCTTTCTCCTCCTCACCAAGTCTTTAGCAATAATAACGGTAATTTATCATCACCCTCCAAGAATGCATACTCGAGATGAGGAGGTAGGTCCTTAAGTTCAACCTCGGAAATTCTTGAAGGAAGATTGCACCGATTTGATTTCCTCAATTGTGATTTCTTTCGGAGGGGTGAAGGTAATGGATCTTCATTAAGCAATTGCTCAAGATAAAGAATATCCCCTCCGAATCATACACACCATCAATTCCAGCGGAATTGATTCATCAAGAGCTTGAATTCATCGATCTCTTCCAAAGGAAGTCACCTCCTCAAACGGAGTGAGAGGGGAAGAGTCGGCAATGATAGGTCGAGAAGATGTGGTGGAATTGGAATTCCCACTCACGTAATTATGAAGATAACCAAGAAACTCTTGAGAGTACTCCTCGAAGCAATGTCAATTAAATCGACTCGATTAATTGATTCGATGTCATAATTTGAGGAGTACCTCAAGTTTGATCGAGGTTAAAGGTATGACTTCATTACCCACACGAGAGTGATCTCTTGCTCAAATACATCTATAAGAGCACGGCCCGTCCTCAAGAACTCGCCCAACAATGAGGGAACTCGAGGATCAAGATCGAAATCAACGACCACAAAGTCACCGAAGTGGAACTTTCCTACTTTCACGAATACATCCTCGGCAATGCCAAGAGGACGCGAGATAGATCGATCCGCAAGCTCAAGAGTCATGCGGTAGGAATAAGTTCGGAAGAGAAAGTTGCTTCCACATCGAATACGGCATCGATTGATGCTTGCACCAAGATCGGCAAGGGCAAAGCATTCAATCATCCCGGAAAACACAAGGAAGAAGAAATTTTCCGGGATCTCCTAGCTTCTCGGGAAGCTTTTTAACAAGACATCCGAGCAATTCTCATTCAAAGGAGTCTTAGCCATTTCAAATAGCTTTTCTTTGTTGCTCAAAGATATGTTTCGAGTAGATGCAAACTTTGGCATTAACATGATGGCATCCCGAAGCTTATGTCAAAGTGAAGTTCTTGGAAAATCTGAAAGAATTTTTCCATCCGATGACTAGCTTTCTCGGAGCTTTGCTCATGTAACCGTGAGGGATAAGGAATAGAAGTTTTGGATTTCTGATTCTCAACAGGAGCTACAGGAGGTTCAAAAACAACTCCTTGATTCAACTTGGGTTTCTGGACCACTTGAGGTTGGACAACCGAAGGTTGGACGTGTGCGGTACTTCGTGGACTTGAATAATGCACCTTGTCCGTTGTTTCCTTGGTAACTTGACTAAATGCCACAGGAGGAGGGGGCATTGGAGTCGTAGGTCCATTGTGTTTTGGAGGTTCGCTTTCCACTACCTTTGGGAGAGAGGAAGAAGAGGTAGTAGGAACAGCGGGTCCAGAATAAGAAGCACCACTTCGGGTTGTGATCGCCTTTGCATCGCCCCTCGGATTAGCGATCGTGTTGCTAGGTAAAGTACCTGAGCCCGAGGGTCGATCATTTAAAGACTTCTTGATGTCGTAAATTGGTCGACCAACAACCGATTCATTTCCTCTTGGGATTTCATGAATTGTTTCAACAAACTCATCGATGATGGTCCAGTTGGAACAATGGCTTGAGTTTGCACAGGAAATTTCGCCTCTATTGTTAGGATTAGGGCCTTGATTCGAAAATTCCTTGATTGTTTCCATGAAAATACCCGGTTGAAGTTTCCCGACTGGTTTCTATTGTAATTTCCTTGATGTTGGAAATTTTGATTCGATTTTGAAAACCGTTGTTTTGATTGAAATGACCTTGGTTTTGAAAACCTTGGTTTGGTCTATTCTCGATTCTCGATTACGGTTTTGGTTTTGATTGAAACCGGAGGTCCAGAGTAGTGGTTAGGACGGTGGTTCGGGTCTATAGGAGCACGATATTGATTGCCTCCTTGATTAGACATCCCGCCCACAAGATTGGCTTCAAAGGGTTACCATCGGTGGCCATACAGTTATAATAAGCATGGGGCCACCACAGTAACACAGACTTCCACTTTCTTAACTTCAGCAGGAGGTGAAGTTTGTGGAAAGAGACTTTCTTTTGATTGGAAAGAACCAAAGCTTGAATAGCTTCCGTGAGTTTATCAATCTTAGCATCGGTGCTAGACCGACTCACGGGCGATGAAGAAGAAGAAGGACCAACACCGACTTGGGAAACAACCGCTTGCTTCGTGCAAGGCGGACCTTGGACTTGTTTTCGATTATCGCCAAAGCTTCTTTGACAGCTTTGCTAAGGAAATTTCCTCCCGCGGAGGAATTGAGAGAATCTTGATCGATTGACTCACTCCATTGTAGAAAGTGTCGAGTTGCATCAACTCGGAGAAACCGTGGTGAGGACATTTATGAAGCAATTCCTTGAAACGATCCCACGATTCATCAAGGATTCATCAAACTTCGAGTGAACTTGATGATTTCATTTTAAGACTCGTGGTCTTGGAAGGTGGATAGAATTCATTCACAAATTTCTTCACCGATCTTCCCATGTCTCTATTGATTTAGGGGTTGTTTTTCAAGCCAAACCGGCTTGCCCTCAAGAGAAAACGGAATGTAAGAAGCTTAACTTGACCTCGGAAAGGACATTCTTATACTTGATGGTAGATGCAATCTTGTTAAACCATCTTATATGAGCATGAGGATCATCCCGCCAAAACCGTAGAATTGATTTGAAGTTACAAGATTCAAGAACCCGGTCTTGAGTTCAAAATTTTCACCACGATGGTCGGTATAACGATAGCATCTCCATACCCGCCGATGGGTGCCCGGAGAAGCTCACACATAGAATCTCATCCGCCATGATAATGAAGTAGTGTGAACAGTCCGGATCTCGATCCGATCGATGGAGCAGAAAGTCTACGAACACGCCTTCTTGGAATCTTGACAAGCTCACGAAATGGGCTCACAGATCTAGAAGAGCGAAAAGATATACAAGAGTTAACTCTAAGGAAACTCGAGTTAAGGAGAGAAATGGAATTATGAAATCTTTCACATGAGAATGAGAATTATGAAGACGTTTTGTAAAAATCGGGGTGAGAAGAATCTTTATGGGTTTTCGGTTCAAACGTCGATATCACAACAAAATCAATTAACACAAAATCGAGGCAAAACAACAAAGTGAACTTAACCAATAATCCAAGATGAATGGCTTTTTGAAAAAGGTACACCAATCACAAGGACACAAAGGCAAGTTTTATATCTTTAGTTCGGGAACTTATTATGGTCGCACCCCCGCTAGGTAGTGCAACGCCTTGGTTTTCGTGGTAATCTTTTAAGTTGTTAATTATTAGAGAAAACGACGATTCTTTTGTATTTTTATTTTTGATACATATATAGAAACAAAAGAAAAATATTTTTGTGTTTTATACGTTTTGGATGTTTTGGGTTTTGGATTTTTAGAAGAAAATATGGATATATATATATATAAAGATGGATGATATAAACAAAGAGTGAGGATTCAAACAACTAACTGCTAAAACGGAGATAAATCAAGACACCAACTCCCCCAAGATTGATGCGCCAAAATTTGATCGGTGCTAAACAGTCAAGTCTAAAAGACTAAAACCGCTCAAGCACTAATGCAATTAAGATCGAGGAGGATAGAGTCTCCCGGTCGTTATGTCCCAAATGAGCTATGCAATGGATCAATCAACGTCTAGTGATCGAGAAATTTGAATGAAAAGGATATTGTGATTATTATAACTACGAAAATCCAACAAATTAAAAACGCCTTAAATGCAAATTAAAGAAAATTAAAAAGATAAAACCTATTAAATAAACGCTATCACTATATTTAAAGTGATGAACGTTTAAAACCTAAAACGTACGTTTAAATTAAAATCTACGTGTCGTACAAAATAAAAAGTGAAACTAAATCAATATTAACCCTAAAAATATGAAAATGATGTTTTTATAAACCTAATGATATAAGAAAATATTTAGAAAAATAAAATTATTTTTAAAACTAATTATCTAATTAAAAACTATTTTTAACTATTAATTAATTACCTAAAATACAAGAAAATAGGAAATTAAGCTAGAAAAATAAAATTAACACTTGGAAAAGTCTAAAATATCAAAATAGACTTTTTAAAACTATTTTTGTATTTTTGTGACTATTTTTCTATTTTCTAGGATTTTTAAACTATTAAAAACTAATTAAATTACTAAAAATTACCAAATGAACTATGAAAAATATGGAAAATTACTTTTTTACTTTTTATATTTATCTAAGCCTGAGAAAAATGAAAACTTATTTTTTGAACCTTTTCTAATTTTTGTATTAAATGCTATTTAAAAAGGCTTAAAACTAATTAAAATTAAGAAAATAGTAAAACAATGAGAGAAAAATCTGAAAATTTCAGGAAAATTCTAAAATTATGATAAGAAGCTATGAAAATTGGAAAACAGTATGCTTATGTGGAGAAAATCAATCGCTCATGATCAAGTGCTTATGAAATAAGCACTTGTTAAGCAAATTAACCAAATAAGCAATCCATCATTAATGAAGCTAAGATATACTAAATATAACCAAATTGCAACTAATCAACAAGCTACAACAATGATTAACAAAATTAAACAGATTTGGTGATTTTGATTTAAGCTAAAACAGTTTTTGGTACACTACTGCGGACAAAAATAAGCATACAAATAAGCTATAAACTAAAAACCAATTATTAATACTTAAACTAGACCTGAATGGCTATCTGGAACCAAAAGACCAGCCTTGAAAAGCTTCAACAAGCTCTGTGCAAGCTTGTGTAAAGTCGAGAAAAACTCGGTGACATCGAGTTATGGAGCAGGCAAAGGGCCTATTTTTGGCTTATGCACAAGCTTATCTAGAACTCTTTAGCCAAATCCAGAAATGAGGCCTTAGAGACCACCTGGTAGACTACTTATGGACCAAAAATCAGACCCTACAAACCTTTATTGAAACCTGTGCACACCCTGCAAGTTCTGCAAAAACTGAGTGTGACACATTTTTTTTGACTTTTGAAAATCAGTTTAACTTTGACTTTTGTGAGATTCCAAGGCAATTTTAGGACTGATATAGATCAAATATGAGGTAATGTAACTTTATCAAGCAAGATAAACAAGTTTTGAACCTTTTTGAGTTGTTTGGTTTTGACAGACTCCAACAGTTAAGGATCAAAACAGAAATGATGCAAAGTTTTGACTTTTATAAAAAACTTGTGTAACTTAAGACTCAAATGACTTGATAAATGGTATTTAAGACTAAAGCAATGAAATACTTAGATCAAAACAACCTAAGAAACAGTTTTAGCAATCCATCCAAACACCCCTATATGAGCAGTTTAACAAGCTATTCTACCTAAAACACAAAAACAACTTAGACTAAGCTTCAAAACAGATTTATTGCACTAAATTAAAGCTAATGTAACAGTAAATTACAAGACTATAGCAGATCTAGAGTTAATGCTACCTCTACTATTTTTAAGCTAAAAATGAAAGGGAACTAGCACTTACAAGAGGTCCGTAGCCACAATGGCTTGCAAACCCAAAACAAGAACCACTAATCCTAACCTACTCAACCCATATCCATCATCTATTCAACCCATAACCTTCTAAATCCACCCATTTTTGCTCCTTCTTTGACTTTTGTTGACCAAGTTGCCAATATTGTTCCAATCTTAAACCTAAGTTTATGAAAAGCTATTATAAGCTAACATAAGCTTGTTTCAACTTTAAAGAAGCTTATTGAAGCTTTAACAATTGATTTTGAAATTTAGAAATTCAACAAGCTGAAGCAAAAAATGAAATTGAACTTAACACTTGAATTGAGATTAAAAGAGAGTTGTAATACACCTTTTTGATACAATGGAACTTGAAAATTACAAGTACAAGCTATTTTAAGACTAAGAAAATTGAAAACGACATACAATTTTAAAAACTAAAACTAACTATTCTTCAAGCTTCTCTTGGCTTCTTTTAAGCTCAAAAGTCCTTCTCTCTCTCTTCGGTCAAATCCCAAAGAACAATAATAGCCATTGGATTGTGTTTGACCCATCTTGACCATTCATCTAGTTTTGGCGGAAAACTGTACAAGGAAATTGGGAGAGGACAAGGTGTATTAATTGTAGTGGGATGGTTGGTGAGGTGGGGGGACAAATGGTGAGGAGTAGGGTGGGTTGGCGGGTAGGTTGGTGGTCAGTGGTGGGAGGCAGGGTGATGGGGAGGAAAGGTGGGAAAGGGGCGGTTTTTTTTTTGTTTAAACACCGGGTTTGGGTGTCGGGTTTGGGTCTTGGACCGGGTTAATATATTGGGCCAAGGGGTGTTAATATTGGGCTTGGGAATTATTTAGGGTCCGGTTTGGTTTGTAGAATAAATAACTTAGGGACCAAATATGTAATATCGAAATTCAAAGGACCAAACATGTAACTTTATGAAGAGTAGTAAAAAGGTTGGTTTTGCCAACTTGAATAATCCAAGGGTTAATTTTTAACATTTTTGAAATTCCCAAGGATTAATTTTGAACATTTTGGATTTTCAGGGACTGAATTGTAATTTTCTCAAAACTTTTAGATTTTTCACCAAAGGACTAAATTTGACAACTTTTGATTTTAAAAGGACCTTTGGTGACTTTTCTTTTGAAATTATGGCTCGTGGACTATTTTTGACAATTTTATAAACTTGGGGACTAAAACGCAATTTTGCAAATTTGATATGTTTTTCATCCGATTTTGATAATTTTGCATTTGAAACACATAAAACACGATTTGTGATATTTTGATCATTTAGATGTGTTTCGAGTGTTTTCGATGATTTTGCGTTTATTTGGTATAAAATGATGAGTATTTACACACTCATCAGAAAAGTATTATGAGAGATAGAAAATATGAATGCATTGTTATATTTTGCTCTTTTACTTGATCCAAGAAACAAGAATGAATTTTTAGATATTGTACTCGATGACCATTATGGAAGGGAAGGACTAGCGATGGTAGAATTGAAGAAAATTACATACATGTTCAATTTAAAGCTTTATATGAAGACTATTTAAGGATTCACTCTCCAACATCTACTTCATCTTCAATGTTGGGGAAGCGTTCAAGTCGATGACAAAGAACAAACCCTCCCCCATAAGGGATAGGTTGAGAGATAGGATGAAAAGTAGTTCAACATCTACTTCAACAATAAGTGAATTGGATAGGTATTTGGGTGAAAGTGTTGAATCATTTGATTCTAATGTGAAATTTGATATATTGGCATGGTGGAAGGTAAATAGCCCAAGATTCCCAATTGTATCTTTGATGGCTAGAGATTTTTTAGCCAATTACGTTTCAACGGTGGCTTCCAAGTCGGTGTTTAGCACTAGTGGGAGGGTCTTGGATTCATTTAGGAGTTCTTTGAGTGATAAGAGTGTTGAAAGCCTTATATGTACCCAAGATTGGCTGCGTAAGGATAAGGATAAAGTTCCAGAAAAAGAAGAAGAATGTGAAACAGTAATCATTGGTACGTCTGTTTATTTTTAATGTTCGTTAATTTACATGTATCGTTTTCTGCTAATTATAACATTTTCATGTAGATTCGAGTGAAGATGAAGGTAGTAGCTCCAAAAGGAATGTCAATGAAAATGAAAGCTTTTATTAATGAAGATTGAAGAATATTAGAAGGTTAATATGTTTAAAGAAGGAAGCTTATTTTGTAGATTGAAAGCTTATTTTGTGGATAATATGGATGACTTGTTAGTTTTATTTGCCTACTCTTGTAATTTTGTGCAAAAGGCCTAATGATGTAATGATGTTGCCTACATCATCGGTGAAAACTTATATTTTGATGTCTTGATGTTGTAGCCTACATCATAATTCATAAATATAAATGTTGCTTGTTGTTATATGATGTACTAATATTGAATTCTCTTTTAGTATGCTTTTGATGTTTTGATGTTTGTTATCTGTTTAAAGATGTTTGTTAGTGTGGCGTAATGGTTATTGGATCCGGATCTGACCATCACCTTGTGCTTTCAAAGGTAAGCTGTTAAATTCCAATTTTTAGTACTTCACTTGTAAATGTAGAAATTATATGGTGTGGTATGTGTCGCTTTCGGTATGGTTATTGGATCCGGATACAAACTTTGGCAATCTACCACGGAAAAGAGTCAATATCGATTCAATATCACCGTCTAATTGAGTTGTTGGGTAAGCTTTTCGGGTCTTAGTTGTGGCATTTAGCTTTAAGTTGCATGTAGTATTACAGTGCATCGGTGGACTTGGATTTGCAGTAATAGTATTACATTAAAAGGTGATTTGCATATAAAAGCTCTAAGGAAGGTTCATGATCTATTAAATGGAATTCAATTAGGATACTAAAAGGTGATTTGCAGTAAAGATATTATACCTTTACTGATGTTAAATGGCCTTTTTCTTTTAATGTGAATGTAATCTATTAAAAGCTCTAAGCAACATTTATATGTTAAATGATCTTTTTCTTTTAATGTAAAATCATCATAAAAGCTCTAAGCAACATTTATATTTATGATGTAGGCTAGAATTAGGATTTTCATGATCTATTAAAGGAATAAATTCTTCTTGATGTCAAATGGTCTTTTTTTTCTTTTTTTTTACTATACTACTTTGATTGTATGATGATTTTACATGGTGGGACGTTGTTGAGACCTGAATTTTGTGATTTGGTAAATGGTGTGCACCAACCCAGTCGACTGACCCGACGTGACCACCCGATTTGACCGAACCTCACTAACCCGACCTCAAATAGGGTCGAATGCAGGTATATTAATTTTAGCTTCAACCTGAATTGAACCCGACCCGTTTGACCCGAACCCGACCAACCCGACCCGATTAACACCCCTAGTCATGGAGTTATAAGGTGACTAAGGTTAGGAAATACGTCTTATGATCCGCCAAAGCCTGAAGGATCTACCCAAGGACAACACAAATAGTTTAGAACTAGAAAGTCCTTAGGTATGTTTGAAAAAAGGAGTAATGTGAGAAAGGAGAAAAAAGTGGTTGAAGAATTAAAAATAAAAGTTGTGAGAAAAGGGTGAAAAGAAATAGCCCTCCATAATTCAACTTAGGGCGAAATTGGGTTAAATATATATACTCTGGTTGTCACTAAGGTGGCGCCATGATTGAAGACAAGGCGTCATGGACCCAATGACACACCGCACTTAACCTTCTAGCCACTCAAGTCCTCTCAAAAGGATTTGTTTCATTCTCACGAGGAACCTTGCATAATCTATCGACCTCTCACTCCGAGATGTGTTGATATTGAAACAGAGATACAACTCAGGTCTCCGACTAATAAAATCAAAATTCACAAATCGAGTCTAGAGCCACGAGATTTATCAAACGATCTCTTAAGAACACTTAACATTTCTACACTTGTTGTTCATTATTAAGAACACAAGTTGTAAATTTTAGAGTCCTACGCAGATCATAGCAATCTGCCAGAACATTTATGAGAGGATTTACAAATGTGATCCTCAGTGATTGAATGGAAATTCCTGCCAGGGTCAACATCAAACAGCTTTGACAGCAGATCACTTCGGTAATCCCTTGTAGGTTACGCTTAGTGTTCACGGTGGTTCCAAACGGTCTGCAGTCGTGGAATTATACCTTGGTGTACTCCAGTGGCTCACAACGATAGTGTGAAGATATTAAGTATTGGGACATGCCAATGACCATCCGGTCTGAGATTATTCAAGGAATGCGTCAGCGATCTGGCATGTACCTGTACAAACTATCCAAACACTTACGTCGGGAACTTTATTGCTAACTGTCTACATGCACGAATGGAGACCCGAAGTTCCATGAAAGACCATCACCACCACCACTATCATAAATAGTTTTTTCCATATCCACATGCTCCTACCAACATCATAAAGACCACAAAGTTCAAAAAGATTTTGCGTCAAACCAAAGAATCTACAGTTTAAAGATGAATATCAAAGCTACAAAATGAGAACCACATAAAATGAAGATCCAAAAGTCAAACAAGAAGTATGAGCATGTTGGAAAGACATGAAGCACCATAAAGACGTTGATGAAAGGCGGACTACTACATTACACGATCACAAGAACAAAGAACAAAGAAGGAAAGATTTATAGCGTTAACATCGAGAGAACGCTAAAGATCAAAAGGACGTCAAGCAACCTATGGATGATGACCAAAGATGACCAACCCTTAGGGGAGATTGTTGAGATTACGTGTAATCAATATAAGTAGGTTATTAGTTTTTATGTAATGGGTCGTTTAATGTAGGCTTATATGTTTGTAATTAACCTTGAGGCTTATGTAGTAAGCCCATAATATGGAACCTTCTAGAAAAGCCCACTAGGGGTGTTGCCCTAGTATTCACTACTATAAACAATGTAAACCTCACTTGTGAGGTTGGTTGGTTTCATTATGTGATTTACTATTTATTATTCATAAACATGATTCCTCTTATCTCTTTCTTCTCTAACTCTCTCTTTCTCTAGAAATCTTGTATTAGTTTAACATATTGGGAACCTACGAGTTAGTTTCATCAAATTAATGATTCAACACATGATGAAGACTAACAAGCTATCAAAGAAGACCCAATGGGCTAAAGTCAATGATAATGTAGTGAAGAACTTGCGGCACTGACGATACGCTTTACAGTAGCGTTCGGGGTCAAAGGAACTTCCTTTTCTTGAGCAAGTTTTATAACACCCTAGGCGATGAACCTAATCATTGTAGTGTAGTATTAGGGTAAGCCGGGTATTGATATCATTCTCTGGGAATAGGAATGCTAGTGATAAGTTACTACGCTAAGGTTGGGGTTGAGGAAAATTATTTTTTATCTTTTATGTTTTTAGAAATTGAAAAGCGCGAATCTCGTGGTTTGGATTTGGGGTTTGGTATTTCTACCGATTACTCTACTTATCTAATTATCTAATCTAAGGTGTATGTAGTCTATGTCTAATTATTGTGTGCTCGTATGATAGTTTAAAGATGTGTTTACTTAGGTTTTATTACTCCTTAATTATCTCCTATTGATGGTTGAATTATCACGTCCTTATTCTTAATCGCGTTGTGTATCTAAAGTCGTAGGGTATGCGTTTGTCCCTAACTCTTTGAAACTACCAAAGGGTCTCGTCTACAATATCTCTAGGAATTATAAACTCTAACTCTAAGGTACTCTTTGGATGGTTTAGCCTACAACTACTCTAGGCGTTATAGTCTAAGGTTCACAAAGATTAATCAAGCATTAACTACACAACGAATGACCTATCGCATTACTAGATCATTAACAATTAAGATAAGAGACAACCAATCAATATTCAATAATTAAGTTTCATATTCCTAAGCAAACACACAAGTAAATTAGTCGGACATGGAGAACATGCAAGCATACACACAAGTAATTGAAGACATAATTAAATTAATGAAGTAAAACACTTATCTTGATGTAAGATAGGGTTTGAACCCTAAAATCTTGTACAAGACGGTCTTGGTTGGTTTAGGTTTTTACTCAAAAGACTACACCTGAAACCGAAAAATTGATTCTATATATAAGATTACAATCGCGACGGCGCCACCTTATGATTTGTGGCCGTCGCTGGTCGCCGTCATTGGGTTTCATCTTGGCCACGTTAGTCTTTCGACGGCGTCACCTTATGCTTGTGACGCGTCCTCTTGACTCTCGACGCCTCGGATCAAATCTAGGCCGTCGAGGTCGACGACCTACTCTTTTAAAGCCTAACACCGTCACTTGAAAATAAGCAATTTGGCTCTCAGATCGTCACAACATGTGCTCCGACGGCGTCGCAGTAACACCGCGCCGTCCACTATATTTCAGTGACACGGGTGGCTCGATTCTTGACTTTGGCCATTTTCTTCAGATATCCACGCCTTTTCGTCCAAATAAGTGTCATTCCGACAATTTGCCTTGATAGACCTAAAAGTGAAAAGGAACGATATTTAGTAATAACGGATACAAAAGTGATCAAATAAGGGCTTAAACGACCCTCAAAAGGTACATTTAAAACCTTATCACCTGCCAAGGATGCAACTACCAAACAGCCAATGGCAATTCCACAAGAGCTGCTTGATCTTGTTGATAAGAACTCTAAAGCTTACAAGGAATATATAGATAGAGTCAGCGCTTCTATGGAAAGCTCAAACCCGAGCGGACCTACCCCTGAAATGCATAGGAATATAGGATCTAGCGCTAAAGTAGGACTAGAGAAGGGGAGTAAGAAGCCAACAACTGAAAAAGGTGGTAAAAGGTTGAAGCGAATCCACAAACTTGCCGATAAGAAGGATTCAGTAGATATGGATGTGGTTGATGATGAAGAACTAAATGAAAATGTTGAAGATTATGAGAAACAAAAAGCTGAAGAGACATTTAAGAAAAAGAGTGAGCATGAGGATTCAGAGAAGATTGTGTCGAATCATCACAATGATGACGACCAGAATGTCGGTGAAGATAAGGATGGCGGAGGAACAACCCATAGGAAGGAGAGAGCAAGGAGGATTGGTTATAATCGCCACCGTAGTATAATCAAATCCTTAGAGATACACCACTCCTAAACCTAGGTACTCTGAAAGGCATTTAATCATGTGTCATTTGTTGACACAATGACAAGTTTGCCTTGATTACTCTTTGTGAGTCCGAAATGTTACCCATTACCCCAAATTGCTCCACTACCACAACCAACAACCACTACATCACCAACAACAACAACTACTACAACAACATCAACAAAGCAAAAGAAACAACAACAACAACAACAACACCTACTCTAGCAACGGCACCTCCAAGTGAACAACAACAATCCACACCAACATCATCCAAATCACCATCAAGATCAATAAAACTCCTATATAAACCTCCAAGATTTGTTATAGAAGGTTATCTCAAGAGAACACTTAAAGGGTTAACTAAAGATTTAAACGAGCAACTTCAAGTAGAAAAAGACGAAACCAAATACGAGTGAAGTTTCCGTTGAGGTTTCGGAGATGAATTAACTTTTGATCAACTCAAGCATATGATGTTGAACAAATTTATGGAACAACCTCGTCTACATAAAGAAAACCCAATACCTATTTCACTCACTCATCGAATCGAGAAGACTTCGGATCAACATCATAAGAAATAGCGCATTACGGAAACAATGACGTAAACGAACAAACTATTGGTTTCCAAAATAGAAAGCTAAATGATCGAGTCTTCTTTGGAACAAACCGCAAGGGTAGATATCGAACGCCATCGGGATGATCTTGATTCGGATAATCGATGGGAGAGACGTTCAAGAGATCAAGCCACCAAACACACTTCTTCATCAACACAAAGAACATCATCTACAAAGAAGCAACCTTCTCGATCCGGATCTACCGACGATAAAAAGATCAAGAAGTTCTGCGATCACCGAGTCTAGTGGAAGAGATAGTGAAGAAGTGGGTGGTAGTGACTCTATGATTAGTGAAAAGGATGTTGATCTAGGAAATTCAAAACAAGTATATGAAGAATGAAAGGAGCCGATGGTTGAAAACCCTGAAGG
This sequence comes from Chrysanthemum lavandulifolium, assembly GCA_022545495.1. Lineage (NCBI taxonomy): Eukaryota > Viridiplantae > Streptophyta > Magnoliopsida > Asterales > Asteraceae > Chrysanthemum > Chrysanthemum lavandulifolium. The sequence continues at coordinate 151,880,307 of CM040238.1, read as the reverse complement.
TACAAAAGTTCAGTCTACTACAGAGTTCTCTGGATATGTAACGGATGAGCTTTACGCTAAGATACTTATAGATGCACGAATCAGAGATGTTTTTTATCATGAACTTGTCAAGAAAACCATCAGATTTGAAGTCCCGTTACCAACAAATCCTCTACTCAAGTTCCCCGAACCCTCAACATATGAAAACTACGATTTGCACTACCTGGTATCTGGACATGACAAGTATCGTCCATCAATCTCCAGAAATCTAATGTTCGAGGAAAGAAATGAAAGATTCTTGGAGGAAGGTATCCATAGGGAGAAGTTTGTCATTTCAGAGATTAGTCAAGATGAATTTAAACAAGAAGCATATATGGGAATAACCCGAACGAATGAGGGAGAACAAAGATTCTTCATCAAAAGACACAGAGAAGCAGCTCCTCATCACGAAGTCTCACGAGCCACTGGATTATTCACTACATTTATGTCTTCTCATATAAGTTCATAAGCGGCGACTTCATCACCTACGGTGAGAAAGATGACAATCTTGACTACGTTTTCACCGGCGACTACCACAACCTTCATCCTCAAGACATTAAAGACATGTACCACTCCATAATAAGCTATCTTTACGACCAAGGAAATGATGAAGACATTAAAGATTCTTTAAAGATCTTTATGAGGTCTCAAATAGTTGTGGCACATGTTAAAGACTTCCAAATGGGAGTTGAAAGCCTTCAAAGGAAGGTTAATCTCTCACATCCAATGATTACATTTCCTAAAATTAGTGCAGGGACTTATATTTATCTTTTGTAATAGTTTAGGATATGTTGTGTAGTTTTGTTATGCATTGCGAGACTTACTTACCCTCGCAACACTTGTATAGTTATAAAGGGAAACTAGACGTATGTATGTGTGACAACTTCTATTTTTAGGTCATTATTTAACCTCGAGCTTTTACTTTTCATTCACGAAAAAGTTACTATTCATCCTCGTAGGTTTTACTATTCACTATTTTACGTAAATTAAATAAACGCTTTTACGATTTTTGTGCATGAACAATGATTGGTGCAAAACCATCAAGTTATCTCACGAAGCTAGCCACTTGTGAATGACCAACTGTAAGAAACTCAAAAGCACTCACACACCAAATTCAATTTAAGATCGAGGAATATAGGGATTCACGGTCGTTAAGTCCCACGGAGGATGAATTGGTGTATAAACACTTGATCGATGATAGAATGATCACTAAGGATAGTGATCGGTAAGGATATTGATGGAAAATTACCTCGTAAAAAATCTACAAATTAAAGCGACTTAAATGCAAATTAAAAGAAATTAAAAGTTAAAATCTATTAAATAAACGCTATCACTATTTTTACAATGATGTTTTTATGATTTTATAAAATAAAATGACTTAAATAAACTATTTTAACTAAAACGTAAACTCAAATTACTTAAAAACGTTATTTAAAAGCGGAAACGAGCGTTATTTACGAAAATGGTATTGGGCGCAAGATAAAACGTAAATTTTATGAAATAAAAGGCCTATGAATGTAAAATCAATTTTCTTACTTACTATATGATAAAAGAAAATTTTAGAAAAAAGATTTATATTTTTTAGACTTTTAGATTTTTTATTATGAATTAATTAAGATTTTACACTAATTAAATGTTTAAAAATACTAAAACTATAGAGAAAAATCTGAAACTTTTTGTAAAAATACTTTATAACAATACTAAACTAAGAAAAATAAAAAGGATGTGCCAGCTTATTGTAATAAGCTAGAAATAAGCTAAACAATACGTATAAGCTATATGAACTAAAAGGGTTATATATTAAACTTAGCAAATATAAACGTAAAAGACCCTAGTGCGAGATGGTTGGAGAGTGCGTGCTGTGTGCGTGCGGGTAGGCAACCAGGAGGTCACATGTTCAATTCCCACCAGTCACGTTTTTTGCAACTATATTTTTTTTGGATTTTTATTTTACAAATCTTTAAGTTACACTAAAATAAGCACTTTTCAAAACTACAACTTTTTATGAAAATGACTAATAGGCACTTAACTAGCTTAAGATTTTATCACATAAGCTTATCACAATGGACTCAAAATGGAAATTGAATTTGCACTAGTTTGCTTAAAAAAAGGGTCAAAAGAAGCTCTTGAATAAGCCTTGAATAAGCTAATTATAAGCGAACTACTATTTTTCTAATTTTCTTAAGCGACTAAACTTTAATATCCCAAAAGGATTTAAGCTAAATCTTAGTAATAAACACACACTAAAATTCTAAAGTTTATTCAAAAACCAAGTGAAATTGACTTTTATAAAATAAACTAGTTTGACTTTTATGAATTTATGATCTAATCTACTAATTAAATATGTTATACTAAGTTGTGATATGAATTATTTAAGCTAAAGTACAAAGTTAAAAGCTACCTTGATGAGATATGCATTCTTAAATCTTGACAAAGGGACGCAAGTTAAGATTAGAAACTAACTTTGACTTTTTATCAAATGAGGACTATGTTTTATTGTTTGACTAAGCTAATAGATACTAGTATGACATGAGACAATAACAAACAACATAAAGCATAAGCTAGAATGCAACTAAATTAGCAAATCCAAACGCCTTTAGAAAGCGCTTTTGATCTTTTCAAAGCTTAACAAAGATTTAGACTATTAACTAGATTGCAAACCTTAAATAATCATATATTAGGATTGAATAAATATAAAATAATGATTATAGCAACATAAAACTTTAAATTGAGACTTATGCTAATATGACTTATGAAATGAGATTTTATTATCTATCAATTAAAAAGAACAAGCTCTTGGTTTAAAGGCTTCAATACACTTAATTGTGCCTAATTAACATGGAAAACAAATATTAGAGCTTATGACTACCTTGTGCGGTGAAATGAGAGATTAGCTTGAAAAGGCTTACTAATGATTCCAAGTAAAAATGAGAACCAAGAACGAAATCACTTCTATGGCTTCCCATGAAGCTTTATACCCAAAAGCAATCCATTTTCAACCTTGCTTCAATCTCGGCATCCTCTCCATGGCATTTTTATTTTCTCACTATTTTATCTTGATTTTTGTGAATTTTCTATTTTGAATCTAAACTGAGTTTTAAGGATACTAAAGCTTAGAAAAACTTTTATAAGAGCTTATATGAGCTTTTGAATGCTTAACAACAAAGTATAACAACATTTAACTTATCATGAAATTTTCTTGATCTTGAAATTTTACATAAAGCTGAAATTAAAAGAAAACTTGAAATTGATTCTTGAAATAGGTTTATAACACTCGAAATTATTAAAACAGGTACTAGTAAGCTTAAAATTACACTAATATTTGAAAATTACATAATCGACATAAATTAAACTAAACTACACTACTTGGTTATCCACACAGCTTCTCTCTTGATATTTATTGATTCATTTTGTTCCTTGTCGACCTCTGATGAAATCCCACTTAAATCCAACCATTGAATCGCTTGAAATCATCACAACCGCCCAAGTGTAAAATTGGCGGGAAAAGTCTCATGAGCAGGTTCTTTGCATTAATGGGTTTTGGTGGATGTGGAGGTGTAAAGGGTTTGTTAAACAGCTGGGGGGATAAGGTAGGTGAGGTGGAAAGGTTGGAAACCACCGGTTTGGCTAAACCATCGTGGGAGAAGCATGAAACGATACATGGCGGTTTTCTTTTTAAATCTGGGTCTTGGTTTTGGGTGGTGTTGGGCCAAGGAAAGGATTGGGTTGGCGGTGGGTTTTAGTTAGATTGGATTAATAACAAAGGGTCCATTTGGTTTAATAACTTCACAAGGACCAAACTTGTAATTCCCAATTCTTCAAGGACCTGCTCTAGCCAACTTTCCAAAGCTAACATAAGGATTAAACTTGCCATTCATTAGTAGTACAAGGACCATTAGTGATAAATTTTCATTTTTTATAAGTCCAGGGACTAAAAATGTCAAGATTGAAACTTGAGGGGCCAAAATGTAATTTATCCAAAAGTTTATCATAAGGACCATTCTTGTCATTTATTAATAGTACAAGGTTAAAATTTGATAATTTTCACTTTTTAAATTAACCAAGGACTATATTTGACAATTTTCAAAGTTTAGGGACTAAAGTTGTCATTTTGTGATTTTTAAACTTTAAAGGGTTAATTTTGACAACTTTTGAATCCCAAGGACCTTTATGACTTTTTACAAGTTTTGGAATGACCAGGGACTAATTTTGACAACTTTTGTAACTTGGGGACTAAAGCGCCAATTATGCAAACTTAATACGTTTTCACCGATTTTGATGTTTTGCATTTAAAACACATAAAACACTTGTTTGTGATATTTTCATCATTTTGATGTGTTTCGAGTGTTTTCGGATGTTTTGGCATTCTAATAGTATAAAATGATGAGTATTTAGACACTCATCAAACAATATTCCGATACTCCCAACAATGGTTCCAATATATATTTATACTCGTAAGTCGTAACAATGTTACAAAAGTTCTAGTATTATTACCGGTGATTTAAAATTCATTTAATATATATATATACTTAAATAAACTTAAGTATTTGTGAAACGATAATTATTTAAACACCGATACTTATACAAAATACATTTTCATTATTTTCACAACTATATTACACTCTATTTTATCCGCTATAATTTATTTCTAGATAACTTAATACCTAAAACTATTATATACATCTAATAACTAAGGGTGCGTTTGTTTAAGGGTTTTGATATTGAGGAATGGATTCAAAGATAAATATAATTGTTTGTTTGATGGATTAGGGATTGGATTTAATTTTGACACCCATAGATTCATTCCTCATAAAATGGTAGGTATCATCTTATTTGTGGACCATTTTTCATCTTTTCTCTCTCTCTCATCCATTTAATTTTGCATACTATTTTTAATTATATTTTATTATATTAAATTAATACATTAATTAAATAATTCCAATTTCTCTCTCTACTTTTCATTCAAACTCTACCAAATCCAAATCCTTCCGCAAACCAAACGCACCCTAAATATTTATGGACAATTTATGAAAAACATTAATGATAGTCATCCTCCCTCCTCCTCTTTTTAGGCCGACCAAACCACACCCTTTGGTTACTTGGAATATTTTTCATTAAATGCACATTACTAACCATTTATATATTAATAAACTTTAGATATTTTGGCTATAAATAGCAAATAAATTAGCACATTTAATTTACACATACAAAAACTCAAAAGCACTCTCTACCCTTTTGAAAGTTTCGGCCATAGGAAGAAAAAGGAAGAAGAAATTTGGTTTTGACCATTTCAAGTGTTATTCGATCTTTTACGGGTTCTATAATAACTAAAATCGATTTAGAGTAATCGTTGAGGTTCTATTGTTCTAAATCTTTCCAAAAACTCTTCAATTATCAAAAAAGTATAAAAATAATTTTTATACTTTTCATTATGTATTTTATGCATTTATTATGCATGGTTATGCATTTATTAAGTTTAAATCTTCATTTAAACTAATAAAATTACATATATCACTTATGCTCATCTTTGTGAATTTTTATGATGAACTCAAGTTAATATAAGTCTTACAAAAATATTTGATGAGAAAAATGAGTATAAAAATTCCTTGGAACAATTTTACTTTGATTTTTGAGATCTATGTTATATATATGTTAATATAAATTTATGGTTGTTTTACTAAATTTTTGTCATATATTCTAGATCTACATTTTATTATGTTGTCATGATTATTTTGTACTATATATTGGTTGGAAAAATTGATGGAAGAGATTAGGATAGATTTGAAAGGATTTTAGTTTAGAAAATGGATTATTTAAAATATGCTTGTGAGCTACCCAAATTTATAACTTTTAGAAAATCAAGATATTTTTACAAGATTTAGTCAAGCAATAGAAAATAGATTTTTAAACGAAAACTTAGTCGTTTGAATGTGTTAAAACAGATTTGTAACAAATAAGATCTGAGTTTTCTAAATATATTATCGATAACTATTTTCGGAAAATAAATAGTATGTTGTCCAGATTTTCATCACGGCAAACCGAGATTTAAAAGATACACCGAGTCCCTTAAACCTCAAAATATATTAGTATACTTAAATACCTTCGCGGGGATGCGTATAACTTTAAAAACGGAGTTAAAACGAATAAGTTATGACGCACCAAATTTTTTGTCGAAAAGAATATAAAAACACTATTCACAGCATTTTGCCGAAAGCTGTCAGGAAACTTAAAAATCACTTTTGGAGGTCTTAACGATCGTTTCAGGCTAAACGGACTACATATATTTTGGTTGAGTCGGAAACTTTTCAATATATTACCAAAACATTCATATCGTATTTACGATACATACTTGCTAAAAGTCCAATAATGTTATAATTTTTTACTTTTGCTAAGAATACCAAGTGACATTATTTTCATAACCAGACTCACAAACAAACATGTATGAGTGATATAACATTTTGTAAATTGCATACACGACATTATTGCCGACCTAAAACGCATTATTACTTTAGGTTACTGATTCTGATCACAAGATCGTTTTCCGTGCACAATTACTTGTAACACATTACTTATTGCTTGAGGTGAGTATTTACGAACCCCTTTTTTAACTATTTTAATCGCTTTGGATGGATGCATGAATTATACTTGAACCAAATTGATTACTATTTTTTAACTCTTTTAACTGGAACTTTTAAACTTGAATCAAACTCTTGAACTTAATTACGAACTATGACTTATTTTGAACTTAATGAACTGTACATACTATGACCTAAAATATCGCCTTATGGGTGGAGCGTGGAAAGTATCGCCGTATCAGTGGAGCGTTCTTGACCTAAAGTATCGCCTTATTTGTGGAGCATGCAAAGTCTCCCATGTTCGGAGCGTTCTTAATTGTATATAATAGTTGTATGATGTACTGTTCGTACATTCGCATTGTTAGTCTCCTATCAATAGGTAGTATGATAGCGCTTATTAGAGGTCGACCAACCTCTCGCTCACTATGTTACGACGCACATTATTTATTTTAGGGACTTTTCCTGGCATACATTATTATATACGTGGTGTTATATTGTGAACTACTATGATCGCGTATGCTTGACTACTAGGCATACTAATTTCTATGAAATGGGTTGTGAACACATAGGTTACAAGTCTTATATGGGCGGGACTTGCAACTGAATAGATTGACATCGCCTTTGCCTTGTGAACTTTCTCATAAAGGTTTCATATTATATAAACCGTCTGTACTCACCAACTATTTTCATAGTTGACCCGTTTTCTCTTATACATTTTGGTGATCCTCGATAAGCTTTTCTTCAAGGTCTTTGCATAATGAAATTTTCACATGTCACTATCGATCATTATGTATTAAAACGCTATTTGGGAACTAAGCTTTATATTATAATTGTCGATGTCGGCTAAAACAATATTGTAATGAAGTACTCTTTCCTTTAAATCTTAAATGATGGTATGTTCTATCATCTTATGCTTTTGTTCCTTTCGATTACACCTCGTGTTTCCGCTTTAGCTGGTGTGACAAGATGGTATAGATACCACCTACCTCGTGCGTTATGAGGTGTGTGTTATCTAAATGTCTTCGCGGACTTCTTTTTTTCTCTCGTTTCTCTAGCTAAGATAAAGTGTCCACACCCATTTTATCTCTAAGATTAATAAGTAGGACGTGATATTTTGGGAACAACTCTAATTAATTCCAATAGCAATAAACCAGCACGGATTCGGGTAACCATGTACGGATTCGGGTAAGCAGTACGGTAATCAGTGGGTATACCCACACCCGGCTAAAAAAAGTTATTAATACCCAAACCCGCATCCAAACCCGCCAATCCATCACCGAACCCGACCCAACCGGTTCGGGTTTCGGTTTTCGGGTCGGTTTCGGATGCTTTTGTCATCCCTAAATATAGGACACATGGTATCTTATAAAATAAAAAGATGTAGATGTAGAATTGGCGCAGAGAATATCTGCATAACACATGCTCATTAGCTTTTCAAGTACCGAATCTATCTTTTGGGAGTAATAATATTTCTATCTGGATGCATCACACTCGATGGGTTAGCTTCCATAAGCTTTCTATTTAAGAAACATAATGCACAAAACATGAACACTGTGAAAACTAGTTGATGAGGTATGTCTTCCTCCGGATACTCCGAGGAGATAATCACAATTAACTCCAAATGTTTCTAAGACAAAACCAATCCATGATGAGGCATTGTTTGCTCGGGAGGGTTGTCTACTCGGAGAGTTGTGCGCTCGGAGAGCAATGTGCGCTCGAGATGAATGTCTGCTCGAGAGAAATGTACGCTCATGAGAGCTCCTACTTAGAGAGCAATGTACGCTCAGAGCATTGTCTCGCTCGGAAAGCTGTCTACTCGAAGCATTGTCTAATCGGAGAGTATGCTCGCTCGGAGGTAGAACATTATCTCCATCGAACTAGTACGATGCAATCGACACACATTGTACGACGATGTACGAATAGCATATGCGTCGGTCCACAACTAGCATAAAGACAACTTTGACCTCAAGACAAAGCTCGGTGCCCTTCGGTGCTTTAAGTCAGCCCTAGAAGATAACTTAGCTTTTACAAGGCTAGTGTCGTGGAGCTAATCACGGTAGTATAAAAGGAACTGTCGCACACATGAAGGAGGACCTTTTTCCCACACACACTTCGAGAGACGTCTCACCTCCTTACTCCACTTTACTTGTTTCTTGTCACTTATCATTTATCACTCACTCATACCAAGTACTTACTCTCACGGGAGCTTGGTCTCGGATTAAAAACCAGGCGAGCTAACGGTGTTTTCTCTTATTTCACCTATAAGAAGAAGGAACTACCATGAGTCTCCCGAAGCTTAGGGTTGAGAGCATCTGAACATTTGCTCAAACACTAGTATCGTTAAACCCAAAGTCCTTCAACCAATGGGTGAATGGACGAGTCTCGTTTTCTTGATATCCGAATGCTTTTCGTTGAGATCTTTACAAAACATAGAACCAAAATGCTTTCGATAAAGATTAGACCTCAATATCAACTAATGTACTAGGAGTTTGACCAAATTAAGGTGGTTTGGTATCCTTTTTTAAGCATAATTAAATTGAGACGGAGGGAGTAAATATTTAAGTCACATACAATCAGTTTATGGTGTTCTGGTATAGTGAAACACTATTATCAGTTTAAAATTCAAGTGTTTGCAACAAGACTGATTCGGATAATCTATTTAAAGGACATTTTACATGTAGCTTCTAACATTTGCCACATACTCTCAAACAACCTCAATCTTGTTATATCAATGTTAAACAATAAAACACATCCAAAAATATCAGATAATCACTTCCAAAACGTTACGCCAAACACCACACACAACATGCATATTTGTGTAACAATATACGAATAGCCAGCTACAACAGAGTAACATGTTGTCACTCCCAAACATGCATTTAGAGCCCATTGAATTTACAAAGGCAAGAAGCTTCATGCGGGTATGTATTACTTTTAAACAACATTAATACATAAAACTTAAACATCTATTATTCGCCTCGCTACAAGAGAACTCCAAACACAAGTAACATTAAGCTATGTTGTGTGCACATGTCCAGAACAAAAACAAATAAATAAGCTCTACACATTTATGTTACTTCTAAAGAGTTGTATGAGTACCAAAAAGTTTAGTTCAGCTGCAAACCATTGGCGCTCATTAATGGAAGTGAGGGAACTCTGCTTTTCCCAGATTTACTCCTTCTAGAGTTCCTAAATGGTGTCAAATACAGCCTCAGCAAACCACTGTCAATATCACTAGTTGAATATCGTGAGCTCCGGTTTGATATCTTATCCAATGCAAACTCATCCCTTCTGGTTCTATTCACACAACTAGGATTACGAACAAGTTTCGCGCTTGAATTCCTTCTTTCGTTTATGTTCTCGGGGATAACTTTATCTTCTTCTACATTCTTTTTGTCATCATTTCTGTCAACAAGTTTGTGCTTGTGACCCCATAGATTACACACCTTTTTCCACCTACTTGACATTCCCTTTTTATGAACATTTGACGGGTTCATAGGCGTTTTACTTGTCAAAACTGGTGCATTTGAAACAGAATCATTGGTATTGTTCTTGACAGAATTCAAATGCCAATCTTTCAGTTCCTTTTCCGTAATAACTAACTTTGTCCCTTGGAAAATAACATCATTTGCAGGTGAAACACGAGCGTTTGAAGTAGATTTCACATCATCACCACCTGATCTAACTTTATATGTACTAGAACTCGAACTGCTTCCTCTGTTTGATGTAGAAGTATCTGAATTAGTATTCGACTGAGCAGAACCACCAGAACTCGCACCATCTTCATTTATCGAATGCATTGTATTCGTCGCCTTATTAACCGGAGGCACCATCATGTTATCAACACTCGATAGCATAGGTGCAAGCCGAGGAATTGTTCTAGCAATCATATATCCATCCCAAGACGCTCTATGTTCATCAAACGAAAACCGAGGATCTTCAACAGACAATCGATGAGCATCAATAGAAAATCTAGGCTCTGTATCACATGATCTTCTACCTAATCCATAATCCGCTACCTCAGATTGACTATCTCGCCCTAATCTTGACCTTTCAAAATCGATTCCGGCATTGAAACGTTTACATTGCTTCTTTTCCTTCTGTTTTTGCCTCCATTTTCGTAACTTTTGACTAAAAACAGAAGCTGATTCCCAAAAGTTTCGCCTCTTGCTCGTTAATTCAATGTTGATAAACTCTTTCATCGTCTTCATATCTCCAATCTCATCATCATCATCATCATCCTCAACTTCATTTCGCTCAATCACGTTATCCGAAACCTTGATTTCATTGATATCATCATTACCTTCTAATTCATCTTCCTCCTGATAATATGTGCAAACAAACAAATAAGTTAATAACAAAACTAGCATAGAGATCACTGATACTGGTTCTTAAATTTTACTACTAGTTCCTTCTACCATTTCTATTTTTATTGAACAGTTAACATTTACGGAGTTGGTTTGCAAATAGCATAGGCGGCGTCTGGATTATCTTATTTTGCCGCTTATTTGAATTTGTAAAAGCTCTCTCTTGCCTTATTAGCTATTGAACTCAAGTTTATAGCTTATTTAAATCCATAAAGCCAACTTAATAAGCTCATAAACAGAAAAAGTGAGCTTATCAACTTTTCCAAATTCCAATAACCTCCTAAGCCCACAAATAATCAAATCAAAACACCCCATAATTTAAGTGTGCAAATAAAAAAAATAAAATGCGCTGATCAATTACGATAACATAAGGTACAACTATTTACAGCACGCACTATATAATCTAATCCAGTATTACCTGTGTCTCCATCACAGGCTCTTGCATGATGTGACCCCCTAAATTCATGGACTCAACCACAAACAAATCCGACAAAGTACTCCTACATCTCACATCACACGAGTTTCTCCGCGGATCCATCGCAAGAATCTCGCATTTCTCCGCGGCAACGGACTTGCTCCTGCGAAGCTCCGGAACTGGTCCCGGAGCTTTAGCAGGAGCAACTCCGTGTCCTTTAGTCCTACGACTACCTACAAAAACCTTTTCAGCTGCAGTTTGACATGAAGATGAAGAAGATGAGTCTAGACCAGCTAAACGGTCACGTAAACATAATGCACAGAAGCCTGTGACTGGCTCACTAGGGTGACGGTGACAGGCTGTGAAGCGGCGCGTGCGGGCGCGTGTGCGTGTTTTGGTTTGTGGGTGTGGCATTGTTAGCTTCGGTGATGGTGTGTGATGATGGTCTATGGGTGGATCATGTTGTAATAAAAGGGTTTTGTGTAAGATGATGTTTTAGGTAACTGCAGTTATTTGTTGTACTGTGTATTAGTGTGTGTGTGTGTTGACAAAGAGGATCTGAGTATTTAGCAGAGAAACCCTTGATAAACCCCACAGGCCCACACGCCATGAAAAACAAGTTAATAATGTTTGAGCAAGTTACATATATGTCCCCTAACTTTGCTTTTTAGCAATTTTGCAACATGACTATGTGGAAACTGCATTATTAATTAATATAACTATTGAGCGGGCAACAGTACCCCAAAACACTGTAGCACAATAAATGCCAACTTTCGCAAGTTGGCAAAAATAACCCTGAGGTTTAGGTGTCGTTGCAAAGTAAGTCCAAGTTGGCAAAAATGTCCTGGGTTTAAGTGTCGGCCGCAGTAAGTCGTTTATAGCGATTTGTGAACAAAGCAATCCCATTGCGTCGCGCGGGTTTCACACTCGTTTTTACTATTCTCGTATTCACATGTGAGAGTTAAATCGTGCGAATGCCATAATTAAAAGGACATCAGGCGATAACTCAACCAGTGACATCCGTATAACATGTTGAACTATTAATGTGCATTTAAGAAAGAAATAAAACGTTAACGAATTTTTGTTATTGCTTAGTATAATTCATCGAATTTCATATCCGCGCATGTTGTGATAAAATATAATTTAGGATCAGAGCTTCGGGTCTTCTATACAATTTTAATATGACAAGTTTGTGTAATGATGAGTATGTTGTGCGTATGATTATGTTTGTAAGACGTATGATGATCACACTTTGACACACCCAATTTCTTTACACGAGATAACTGTGAACAAATTGGGTATGATAATTGATATTTCATACTTGAAATTGTGAACGAATTTATATTTTGTAGACAATTATTGCTCTTTTTCTTTTTACAATTTTATGTGCAACAATGTGATATCATTACACGCTTATAAATTTTTAAAATTTATACACATTTGTTAAGTGCGAAGAAAATTAACAAAACAGTTCGCAAAAAACTATGACTAAATGTTATATTAGTTGTATTGTGTTCATACAAAATAATTTCTTTCAACATATAAAACTATATTGAGGGTAAGATTTTCGTCATGTAATATGTAACCAAAGAACATTGTAGGTCATTTAGTGTAATATGAATCGGTGATTGAAACAGGGGATGTCCCGAGACACCCATGATTTTGTGGCAAGATATTGTTAATTAATAATAAAATAAAATAAAATAAAATAAAAATCACACCGATCTTTAAAATTGTATTTGTAATAGTGCACTCTAGTCGTTTTGTATCTTGGTCCCATCCTTGAATATGATTCATAAGTCAATGATATATTTTAAGATTATGTGTATGAATAAACAATAAGCTTAAAACATTACTTTTTATAATTCGTTGGTTTTATGCTCAAGTATCTATTACTACAACTCTACAAGTATAACAAAATCCGTTAGAAGCTTAAAATATACGAGAAAAAATATATTCTTGTATAGCTTGTGGCATGATTCATTGGGGGGAGGCAGGAGGTGCAAACCCGATTCCATTGAGGCGTTTTTGAGCCAAGACAATTTTTAGAAATTTTTAATATATATTAATTATTATTATATATAATTTTTACATAGTGGATTGGTACGATAAATTATCGAGAGCAGTGTCTTAGAGGATATAAAGCTGAAGAGTTTAATCAACCAATTTCTTTATGAAGAATCTTAGGAGAAATTCACGGATCGTTGGTTAACTACGATGGTATGCATTTTTAATACTATGATTTGTTATGGATATAATTAATTGTTATAAAATTAGTTATCATTTATAAAAAAGAAAATTTCTTTATGAGTTAGGGCGTTTTTTCTAACCATGTTGAGTCTTCAAATCGCCGCCGTAATGGCTGATTCATTGGACTAACTTTTAAGTCTAAACCAACTCACCAACAAAAGAAAAATGGTAAACAACCCAACTACCAACAATGCTAACATACAATGTCACATTCGAAACAAACTTGTGTTTCATTCGTTTTCATCTATTACGAAATCAACTTGCTTGAAAAATAACAGCATGCGTATACGTAAAGTTTTACAAATTATGGGCATCAACATGACATGGATACACGTACAAGCAATAACAAACCAGAGGTAAAATCAAGTAAAGCAATAGTTATGTCATATGTGATATGTGTGCCAAATAATAAAACAAGAGAAACAAGAGGGTAAAAAGTGAAAACTATTCCTTTTGTAAGATCTGGAAATTTTACTCTGGTGGTAGTATCTTGTGTGAGTATTGCCACTGACCGCGGGCAGCGGACAGGATGCACGTGCATACTGCCCAAATATAGGAAACTGTGCGTAGACATTGCCCGAAATACGATGTCTCGTGTAACCTTATTTATCAGGACTTTGGATACTCCCATGAACAAGTAAAAAAGTATCTTTTGGTCCAAACATAAAATAACAAACACTAACATTAAATTCCTCTATCTTATCATGTCATTTAATCATTATTTTGTGATGGTAAAACTAGAATTTTACGTAGCTTTTGGTCCATTCGATGACCGTACTTTTATTTACTGTAATTTCGATGGTAATTCAAAGGCACGAGGTGCAAACAAAAAATATATAGCTAAAATAACTTAAAAGTCCAACATCATGAATTCTGTTAGATAATGATAAATTACGTGGGTATAATTTTATTATTCATCATTATTTATAATAGAAAAATTTTAGATGTCTTAAATCCACAAAGAGTTTGGCCTATTATCTCTTATATTTCATTTCATGATTCGAAGCGGAAATCGCTTCAACTTGAGTAAAAACTAAGAAAGCAAAATAAAGCAATAACAAAATAAAGCGGGATAACCCAAAGTATCCCAAACAATCGTCTCGAGAATAAAGAACCCAGATTCGACACCAACGAAAGTCGTCTGGGAATAAGAACCCTAGATTCGACACTAACATAAGTCGCCTGGGAATAAGAACCCTATATTCGACATCAACAAAAGTCGTCCAGGAATAAAACCCTAGATTCGACACTCAACAAAAGTCGCCCCGAATTAATACCCGGATTCGACATAAAACAAAAACAAACAATTAAATGTATATATATATAGGGGAGGGTTAACGTGAGATCAAACTTAAAGTTCTAAAAATAAGATCAAGTCTAAAAATCACTAAAACATTTATAAATAACAATTTTAGCAATAATACACATAAAATAATATTTTAATACAAATTAACATTTTAGCAACTAATAACCAAATGATACATGATTTTGGATTAGTGATACACCGATACACATTACACTAATAAATATTTCAAAATCGATACACATACAAAAACACGATACACATTACACTTAATCAAAGTGTATCACCTAGGTTTCGTAAAATTTAAAAATAAATCTATCGAAACTTTAACAATTTTAGTTGTAGTTAATAAAATATTTATTTTTGTTGTAAGGAGAGTGTCGATTGTCAAATTTTAGTTGGATCTCATTTTAACAACTTTAAGCGATCTTATTTGATCTAGATTCTATATATATATATATATATAGGGAGGGTTAACGTGAGATCAAACTTAAAGTTCTAAAAATAAGATCAAGTCTAAAAACCACTAAAACATTTATAAATAACAATTTTAGCAATAATACACATAAAAATAATATTTTAATACAAATTAACATTTTAGCAACAAATAACCAAATGATACATGAGTTTAGATTAGTGATACACCTGATACGTATTATACTGAATAAATATTCCAAAGTCGATACACATACAAAAACCCGATACACATTATACTTCTAATCAAAGTGTATCACCTAGGTTTCAGAATTTTAAAAGAAATCTATCGAAACTTTAACAATTTTAGTTGTAGTTAATAGAAAATTTATTTTTCTTGTAAGGAGGCGTCGACTTGTTAAATTTTAGTTCGATCTCATTTTAACAACTTTAAGCTTGATCTTATTTGATCTAGATATATATATATATATATATATATATATATATATATATATATATATATATATATATATATATATATATATATATATATATATATATATATATATATATATATATATATAGAGCTCCGGTTCCATTGAGAAGGTTTTATTTTGAGAAGATTAAAAATCTTCGTTTGAGCAAATTGATTCATGTTTTTATTTGATTCACAAGTAAATATCATTTTATGATGAATCTAATCTATAAATCACAAATTTGATTCACAAATCATTGTTAAAATCGAGTTATGAAGATGATTCATTAAATTTATACAGATGATTGATATTCTACATATATCGCAAAATCGAGAGATTTTAACATTGATTCAAAAAAATTTACATTTTGAATTTTAATCACATTAAAATGAGTTTTACGCTTGAAAACATGAATCAAAGTTAAAAATCTATCGTTTTGAAAACCTTCTCAATCTTCTCAAAATAAAACCTTCTCAATCGATCCGGAAAATTCGATTGCATGAAATTGAGGCTCTTCTCAATTTTCCAACTCCTTCTCAAAGACCGCCTTTTTATTTCTTCCTTGGAGAAACACCCATCTTTAGTGCATGTTGGCTCGAAGAACCGTTAGTGGAAGGTATGGGTATCCTTGTTGGCGATGGCAAAGAAATTAAGGATTCCATAACTATCATGTGGAGGGTAAAAATTTTGCGTATGGATCCCGGGAAGTTGGTGGATTGGCAACCTAATTGTGAAATTACCGGTATGGGTGGGACGTCTCCTCCGGTTTGGTCTCCGGCGAATAACATTGAAGATCCTAGTAAGTCCATGGCTGAGTCTAATGATAGGGAAGAAGGTGAGGTGAGACAAGATGATGATCAAGCTGTGCATGGGAAAGAGAAAGGTAACGAAAGGTCTTTGCATGGGGAAGATCAGGATTTTAATGCCAAGGTGGCGCATGGTCTTGGTAAACCAAAGGACTATCTACTCAAAACAGGGGGGCCCTCAAATACAAACGGTTTTGCTTTTAATACAGGTCCAAAAGAAAGTATTATTGGCGGGGGTTTTAATGTCAAACACAAGAAAACTAATGATAAAGATTGGAACATCTTGGCCCGTGAGTTCTCTCGAGGCCCAACGGCCCGAGAATCAGACCCTTTTTCTCTTGATGGGCTCTTGGGCTTAAAGGATATGGGTACTTTACCTAATAACGACACCAGGTCTAGTGAGGTTGGAAACATTGTATCAGATGAAGAGCAAAGATCTTGGGACCTCAACAACTCTCCTTCCATCCCCATGGAGGGGTGCTCTAATACTGGTGTTCAAGTTGATAACGAGGGTACTTCGGAGCGGGAAGGTGAGACCGATCAAGTTATGCATACTGAAATTCACGAGACTATGGAAGTGGGTAATCTCGTGGGTCTTGATCACTCAAAAGCGGCCTCTGAGATTAGGAACGCCATCACGGAAGAAGGTATTAATCGTGTTTATCAATGAATATTCTATCCATCAACATTATAGGGGTGGGGGGAGATAGGAAATCAAATTGGATAAAAAAGATTAAAAGCAAAGAGCAGGTTTCTTTTCTAGCTATCCAAGAAACTCAATGCGGGGGTTTGAAAGAGGATACCATTAAAAGGTACTGGGGAAATACTAAATTTGATTTTGAAGTGGTGGAGCCGACGGGTATGTCGGGGGGTCTCGTTAGCGTTTGGGACCCGGGGGTTTTCAAAAAAAACGGAAGTTATAAAACAAGCCAACTACTTGGTTACAAAAGGGTCTCTTATTGGCAGTGACAAGGTTTTGATTGTTGCAAATGTTTACGCCCCTCAGCATAGGAGGGACAAAAAAAAGATTTGGGATGAGCTATTTGAGCTTAGAAATAGACATATTGGATGGTGGATTTTGATCGGTGATTTTAACGCCGTTAGAAATAGTGAAGAGAGGAAAGGTTCGAGCTTCAAACGAGGTTGTGCCGATGACTTCAATTCTTTTATTGACTCGGCCGACCTCTTGAATATGAGATGAGGGTAGCAAGTTCACGTGTCGAAAGAGCGATGATAGAGGAAAAAATTGAGTAAGATTGATCGTTGTCAAGTGAGTAAAGATGTGTTTGACCTATGGCCCGAGGGTGCTTTAGATCCATTCCTAGACTATTTTCGGATCATAATCCGATCCTTTTATCTCTGGTGGACCTCAATTTTGGGCCGAAGCCTTTTCGAGTTTTTAACTCCTGGCTAGATTTACCCGATTGTGTGGAGGTGGTTACAAAGGCTTTGAACTCATTTCATTACGGGGGAGCCCCAGATTTGAGATTGGTTAAAAAGTTGAGATGGCTTCGGGGCCATCTTAAAGAGTGGCGGGATTCTTTACTGAATAAAGAAAATGAAGAGTTAGAAGTTTGCAAGAGAGAGCTTGAAGAATTTGACAAGGAGATGGAAAATTCAGACCTTTCGGATGAAGATCTATGGTCTCGGATAGAATGCAAAAGAAGGGTGATTGAAATTGAGGCTCATAAATCCCAAGACTTAAAGCGATTTCTAGAAGTAAATGGGCGATGTAGGGGTGACAACACCGCTTTTTCCATGGTATTATTAATATGAGGAAAACCTCCAATGCGATCTCGGGTTTAATGGTTAATAATGAGTGGGTGGATAAGCGAAGCTAGTGAAGAAGGGTCTTAGAATTTTTCAAAAAGTTCGGTGAAAATTGGAAAGAAAGGCACGTGTTGGATTGCGATTTCTCTTCCAAGCTTTCTTCTTGGAGGCAAACCCGTTGATAAGGTTTTAAAGGTACCATTTGAGGGTCGTTTTAACCCTTATTTGATCACTTTTGTATCCGTTATTACTTAATATCGTTCCTTTTCACTTTTAGGTCTCTTGAAGGCAAAATCTTGGAATGGCACTTATTTGGACGAAAAGGCGGATATATGAAGAAAATGGCCAAAGTCGAATCGAGACACTCAAAGTCTGCGAAAGCGAGGCGTCGGTGTTAATGTGCGCCGTCGGAGGATTTTTGTGACGATACGGTGGCCAAATACCCTATTTTCAAGTGACGACGTCGGCCGTTGCTACTCGGGCGACCTAGATGCAACCCAGACGATGTCGGAAGTCGAAGAGGACGGCGTCACGGACATAAGGTGACGCGTCGCAAGGTTAACGTGGCCAAGACGAAACCCTAATAGCGGTGACACGACGACGTCACAAAACATAAGGTGACGCCGTCGCATATGTAATATTATATATAGAATCAATTTTTCAGTTTTAGAAGAGTCTTTGTGGAGTAAAACCTAAAACCGAACCAAGGGTGTCTTGTACAATATTTTAGGGTTCCAAACCTATCTTACATCAAGATAAGTATTTACTTCATCAATTCAATTATGTCTTTGATTATTTGTGTATGCTTGCATGTTCTCCATGTCCGGCTAATTTATTTGTGTGTTTGCTTAGGAATATGAAACTTAATTATTGAATATTGATTGGTTGTTTCTTATCTTAGTTGATTAATGATCTAGTAATGCTCGTTGTGTACTTAATGCTTGATTCATCTTTGTGAACCTTAGAATATAATTACACGAGTAGTTGTAAGCTAAACCATCCAAAGAGTGCCTTAGAGTAAGAGTTTATTATCCCTAGTGGGTTTTGTAGACGAGACCCTTTGGTAAGTTCAAAGAGTTAGGGAGAAACGCATACCCTACAACTTTAGACACACAAAACAACTAAGAATAAGACGTGACAACTCAACTATCAATAGGAGATAATTAAGGAGTAGTAAAACCTAAGTAAACACATCTTTAAACTATCATACGAGCACACATTAATTAGACATAGACTACCACCACCTTAGTTTAGATAATTAGATAATAGTAGAGTAATCGGTAGAAATACCAAACCCCCAAATCCAATACCGAGATTCGTACCTTTCAATTTCCTAAAAAACATAAAAGATAAAAATAATCTTCCTCAACCTTAACCTTAGCGTAGTAACTTCTCACTAGCATTCCTATTCCCTAGAGAACGATATCAATACCCGTGGCTTACCCTAATACTACACTACAACGATTAGGTTCACATTGCCTAGGGTGTTGAAAAACTTGCTCGATGAAAAGGAAGTTCCTTTGACCCCGAAGCAGCCGTGTAAGCGTATCAAGTTTTTGGCGCGGCTGGGAATAGAATAGCTAGTTAGTAGTCCACCTCGTTTAGGTTCTTTGCTTGATTCCTATCAAGTAAATTTTCTCTCATTTTAGCTTTCTCTTAGTCTATCCCCTTCTTCGTGACCTTTGTTCGTAACACCCATCACTTTTCATCATGGAAGATGATAACCAACCACCACTCATCAACCCGCACCAAATGACCCGCCAAGAGCCCGTACTCTTGGTGAATACTCAAGACCAAGCCACCTAGGCTATAGGAACACCATTGAGCTTCCGACCAAGCCCAAACTACGGACCTGCGATCCGACACCATCCGGTTGGTGCAAAATGGATGTGCATTCCATGGACTTCGTTAGAAGATCCAAATCGACATCGAGGATTTCCTCAAAATTGTCGATTCCATCGACCTTGATGCTATTACTCGGGAGACCACGCGCTGCGTCTCTTCCAATTCTCTCACGGGACCAAGCTAGTAATTGGCTTGAGCGACTTCCCGCCGGCTCCATCTCAAGTTGGGATGATCTTACCTCTCGCTTCCTTGCTCAATTTTTCCCAAGGAGAACCACTAAGCTTAGGAATGACATCTTGATGTTCCAACAACGTCAAGGTGAATCTCTACGAAACATGGACCCGATTCAAGGACTTACTTCATAAAGTCCCTCATCACGGCATTGATCTTTGGCTCCAAGTCCAAATCTTTTATGATCATGTCAACTTCCCCACTAAGCGATCCATTGACCAAGCGGTAGGTGGAAAACTTAGTGATCTCACCACGGAAGAATTGGGTATAATAGGGACCTTGCCTCACGACAACGAAAGTTGGGATGACCCCGTGAGCTACCTAAAACCGTCAAGGCAATCTCCTTGCCTTCCATCGACTCACAACCTTCCGACAGTAGGATGATCGAACTTGAAGATCAAGTTAAATTCCTCATGAGTTCCTACGAAAATTCTAAGTCGTCATACCATGTGAACAAAGTTTCTTCCTCGTGCGAGCCGTTTGTGATCCTCATAACACGCGCACTAGCACCCGATCCCGAACACGCCCGTTGACTCGCATCCTCGCGTATTAATGGAATGGGAGGAAGATTCCTACAACACCCAGACCTAGGAATTTCAATGAAACCCGTGAGGCATGGAAAAGCAAGCCCGACTTCTCACGGGGACAAACCAAAGAATTCACCTCTAATGATTTCTCATGACCCCCACCTAACGGTCCTAACCAACAAAACATCGAAGGGATGTTGCAAAACCTAGTTGCATCCCAAGAAACCCAAATGGCTAAGCTCTCGGACCGCTTTAACCATCAACAAGCCGAGATGGATAGGAAGATAGACAACCTTTTGAAAGCCATAGCCAATAGTGATAGGAAGGTTAGTGCTATCTCAACTTCCGAACCTTCGTGTATTGAGATTAAAGATCCAAGCAAGCTAACTAAGCACGTTCAATTCGTCAATACCATCGCCTTAGTGAAACTCGATAGAAGCGGATGATGAAGAGGACCATACGCTGTGAATAATGAAACACCGAGGAAGTAGATGAAGTAGACATTAACTATTTCAACACATTTCCTACGGAAGAAGAACTATCTCGCCACCCTCAGCAGTGCGTGACCTCCGTCACATGTATGTTAGGAAAAGCCCTAGAATCAAGTTTGGGAACCCTTGGAATCTTAACATACCATGTTGCATAGGACACCTTTTTGTGGCAAAGGCCTACATTGATCGTAAATCCCCAATCAACATAATGACTAGCTTTACTACAATTGGATAATGAAGAAGCCTATCCCAACTAGGCAAGACCCCGATAATCCTAGGGATAAGTGCAATTTTCTTGGTAGAGTTAAGGATTGCCCGTCTATGTAGGTAGTTTCACGTTCCTACGGACTTCATAATTGTGGATGATATTAGCACGGCCATAGACTCTAGCTTGTCCCACGTTATTCTAGGAAAACCTTTCATAGAAAGCACCGGATGACCTATGACCCCTCGTTAGGAGTAGTGCGATTCAAGGATGAGACCCACAAGGGTAAAGGAATCACAAGTAATGGTGTCATATCAAAGCAAACATATAAACCAAAAGAAATCTCAACATAAATATTGAAATAATCCAAGTCAAAATGACTTCAATACATAGGTCCAGTGGAAAATAAACTCCAAATGAAATGTCTAAAATATAAAGTCTAAATGGCATCATAAGATCAAAGCTAAAATCTCTAAGGTAAGTCCACTCAAGACTCATCCCAAAGCAATACCCGGCTCAATGCTTAGATACCTACGCGGAAGAAAAGAAAAGTGCGGCTGAGCTTCAAAAGCCCAGTGAACAGATATACAAGCAAAACGAATACGAAACGAAAACGAATACGAAATAAAGTGAAAGAAAAATAGTGAAGTCATATTCATTTCAAAAGATAATTCAGAATATAAGAATAAGTTTTATAGCTAACTACCTCGAGCCCAGACACATATGCCATATCAGAAACATATCATAATCACATAAGGCAACAATTGTAGGGAGACCTACGAGTTATGAAGGGCGTGCATGCACGCGACATCAATCATCGGACAACATATAGCATAAACATATAATATATAGCATATAACGGATCTAGGATGCACCCATCGCCCACGGACATACTTTAATAATATAATTCAAAGCGAGCTCATAACGAGATAACGAGATAAGGGGCGTGGCGAACTTCACTCTCTCGCCTAGAGTCATGTCGAAGTGCATTTCTTGACACGGACATGGAACCCCATGACTAGTTAATAATTGGCTCGGGTGTCAAACTATCGAGGTCAAATAAGAATGTCATAAGCGACATAGATCATATTTTATCAAATGTTTAATCATGTTTTCAAAATCAAAGTCTTCATATCATATAGTTCAAAATCAAATGTTTTATGATTCAAAATCAAAGTTCGGATAAACAACGACTCAAATAGACACATTAGGGTTCATAGCAAAGGCTTAGGAAATCCTAATATGAAAGCGAAAAGAAAACTTTATCTGAAACCTTCTTGAAAAGGTCGAATGTTTGTCACGATAACATAAGTGTCTTAAAGTAAGACAGAATATCCGTACCTTATTCCAAAGCAAAAGATCAAAAGTCGAAGCAGGAAAGCAAAGAATTACTCCTTCTTCAGAACCTATATACATTAATGTCGTATATATTATTAATGATTCCACAATCGTCAAAATGATCTTTTAATATTTTAGGGTTTCTATAATTAGATGAGACTTAAAGGTTTTAATATTAATATCGTAAATTAGGGTTCATATGTCTTTTATTAAAGTTTAGGGTTTCTCATTCTTTAATTTCTCATTAATATACATCAACTTACATGTTACGTCTTTTAATGACTCGCTACTTAACCTAACATGTCACAAAATAATCTTTCCTTTTATGTTTCACCATATACGTTCATGATTTTATGTGACATATAAGTTACTTATTACTCGTATTAATTACACATTTACTCTATTAGGGTTTAGCATAACTTATTAAATTATCATATCAAAACTAGGGTTTACGTTAACATAACCTTTACTTAATTAATGCATCTTCAAAACTTATATATATGTTTCGGTTCAATCTAGGGTTTCGGATATTAGGTTTTACACTAGTCTTAGCTCATCTAAACACTTCACATATTCAAGTTATTAAGTTTATACACCTTATTCGAAAGTTAAACATGGTTCGGTCCTAACTCATAAGATTCGGTCCTCATTAAATCGACACAAACATAACCCGATTCAATATTACATCTTCGTTACATGTCTCTTATTAGTTACAAGGTTAAATTAATTAGGGTTTGTCTTGGTTTTGTTTTACACCTCTCGGCCAACAAAAGAAACAAAAAAACTCGACTAAACAAAATATAACTTGACATATACATGCAAGGTGCGTTAAAGGAAGTCGAATAAGCGTTATACCTTAACTCGTTGAAGCAAAATTCAACACCAAGGGTGTTTGTTGAGTCTCGGCGAATAGGGAGAAAAGAAAAGAAAGAGGCAAATAAAACTAGGGTTCCAAACTTATGATTATGTATGGTATATATAGTTGTAGTATTTGAGTTAAACTAGGAAAGGGAATTGGGTTTGGTTTGGGTCCAACCGGTCACACCATCACACGCATGACAAATGGGCTTGACCCTTGGCTCATGAACACAAACAAACACGACCCAAATCATTTACGAAACATTAATTCTTCGTCGTACCAAAATCAATTCGTAATATATTTTAGTTAGGTTTTTAAATATTCGCAAGTTAACTTTTAATTTCTTTAAATGTTATAAATATATTTTACGTATTTTATAAATTTTAGTTCCAAGGGTATTTTAGTCTTTATTCAGATTTTTGATTTTCAGGTTTTACAATTCTTCCCCTCTAAAGAAAATTTTCGTCCTCGAAAATTGAATGAAACGAAATGAAAATGAAAGCGAAAGCGAAATGAGAACATACCAAACTATTCAAAGAAATGAGGATAACTAGCGCATCGACTCCTCGGTTTCCCAGTAGCCTCACGTTCGGGATGATTTTCCAAAGAATCTTAACGAATGGAATAACTTTATTCCTCATAACTCTTTCTTGTCTTTCGAATAACCCGGTTCTTGAGATAAAGACATATCGGATTGAATTTGATCAAGCGGATAAGAAGCAGCGTGTAACGGATGATAGTTGTATCCCTTAGGGTGATACATGGAAAGCGTCATGAACATGCGATAAGCGGGCGGAAGTGCTAAGCGATCGAAACTTCTCCTATTCGTTCTAGAATCTCAAGCGGTCCAATAAATCGAGGACTGAGCTTGCCCTTGATTCCAAAGCGTTTCACACCTCTAAGCGGCGAAACTTTCAAAACACACGATCTCGACCCGAAATTCTAAATCACGGCGATGCTTATCGGCATAACTTTTACGGCGAGACCTAGCTTCCTTCAATTTCTCTCTAGCCACGGCTACTTTCTCATTAGTGATCTCGATCATTTCGGTCCTTCAATCAAACGCTCACCTACTTCGTCCCAACAAATAGGTGCTCTACATTTCCTTCCATAAAGAAGTTCAAGCGGTGCCGCCTTAATGCTAGCATGCCAAGCTGTTGTTATAAGCAAACTCTACTAAACATAAATATTCATCCCAACTACCGGTCCATTCTAAAGCACAAGCCCTTAGCATATCCTCTAAGGTGCATATAGTCCTCTCGGTGACCATCTGTTTGAGGATGAAATGCCGTACTAAAGTTAAGTCGAGTACCCCAAGCTTTACGCAAACCCTTCCGAAGCGAGAAGTAAAAGCGGATCTCTATCGGACACAATAGATGCGGAGTACCATGAAGTCTAACGATCTCTTCTTTGAAAAATCTCCGCCAATTTACCAATACCATAATCCTTTCGATTGGCAAGAAATGAGCGATTTGGTTAGTCGATCAACAACCACCCAAATCGCATCATGTTTCTTCCTAGTAAGAGGTAGTCGGTCACAAAATCCATAGATATCTTATCCCACTTCCATGTTGGAATATCCAATGGTTGTAACAATCCACTAGCCCTTTGATGTTCAATCTTAACTGCGACAAATCATACACTTGACACAAACGTCGCCACATCTTGCTTCATGCCGTTCCACCAAAATCTTGCTTCAAATCCTATACATCTTGGTAGAACCGGGATGAATAGTGAAAGGAGAACTATGAGCTTGATCATAACTTTCTCACGAAGTACACGATCATTGGGAACACAAAGCCTATCTCCATACCATACAATACCGTCATTATCAACCTTAAACTCCGCTGCTTACCTTCTTCAACATTTTGCACCACGGCCCCATTCGCCGTCATCTTTACGAGCTTCTTTAATTTGCGGTATAAGGTTCGACTCCACCTTCATACTAGCCCGGTATCCATCAAAACCTCGTACACACAACTCAACATCCAAACTCTCTAAGTCACGCAAAATCCTAGGCTCGATCTTGATACTGCAAGAATGCACGATTTCCGGCTAAGTCGTCGGCAACTCGTTAGCCTTACGGATGGTCTTGAATGTTAGTGTCATAATCCTTTAGAAGTTCTAACCATCTTCTTTGTCTCATGTTAAGTTCCTTACGGTGAAAATATACTTGAGACTCTTATGATCGATGAATATATCACACGCCTCTCCATACAAATAATGTCTCCAAATCTTCAGCGCAAACACCACCATGACTAACTCAAGATCATGGGTTGGGTAATTCTCCTCATAAGGTTTTAGGCGCCTCGAAGCATAAGCTATTACCTTTCCATGTTGCATCAAAACACGACCTAATCCTTTCTTAGATGCATCATTGTAAATTTGAAATCCTCCGAACCCGTTGGAAGAGTCAAAATAGGAGCCGACACCAATCTCGTTTCAATTCTTCAAAACTCTTCTCTCGTTCATCCGTCCATACAAACTTTTCACCTTTCCTCATCGGTTGGGTTAGGGGTAGAGCTAAGCGAGAGAAACCTTCAACAAAAGCGTCTATAGTAACCAGCAAGTCCAAGAAAACTCGACCTCGATCCATTGTCGTAGGTCTTGGCCATTTAGTGATAGCCTCAACTTTAGAGCGGATCCATGGTAATACCATCGGTGATACGATATGACCAAGGAAAGCAACTTGTCTCAACCAAAATTCGCACTTGAAAATTTGGCGTACAACTTCTTCTTCCTCAAAATCTCCAAAACTATATGAAGATGTTCTTCATGCTCTTCTTGGACTTAGAGTAAACCAAAATGTCGTCGATGAAAACAATAACGAACTTGTCGAGAAACTCATGGAAAACACGATTCATCGGTCCATAAACACACAGAGCGCATTGGTCAAACCAAAAGGCATAACGAGAAATTCGTAATGACCATATACGAGTGCGAAAGCGGTCTTAGGAACATCTTGCTCCTTCACACGTGGCGATGGTAGCGGACCTCGGTCAATCTTGAAAAGAACTTAGCTCCTTGCGGTTGATCAAACAAATCGTCTATCTGCGGCAAAGGATAGCGATTTACGAATAATGTCGATTGAGTTCACGATAGTCGATACATAGCGCGTGCTTCCATCCTTCTTCTTCACAAACAAGGCAGGTGCACCCATGGAGAAACACTTGGGCGAATAAATCCACTTTCTATCATCTCTTGCATTTGTTCCTTCAACTCCTTGAGTTCTCTGGTGCCATACGATCACGGAGCCTTGAAATCGGTTCGGCACGAGGAATTAACTCAATGCTAAACTCAACTTCTCGGTGGGGAAGTCCGGGGAGTTCATCGGGAAAAGCGTCGGCAAATTCGCAAACAACGAAAGATTTTCAATGTTAGGACTCTCCAAAGATGTGTCCTTAACAGATGCTAGAAAACCTTGGCACCCATGAGCAATCATGATCCGTGCCTTCATAGCGGAAATGAGCTTAACAGATTTAAGGGGTTGAGAACCATGATAAACAAATTTGGGATGTTTTACGTCTCCAAAGATCACCGTTCTAGCATGGCAATCAATTGAAGCTCTATGGTAAGCCAACCAATCCATGCCTAGAATGATATCAAAGTCGACCATATTGAGAGGATACAGATTTGCAAAGCGAATCGATCATCAAAGCGAAGAGGACACTTAACGTATTTATGATCAATGATCACATGATTTTTCATAGGCGTAGAAATCGATAAGTGATTTGTTAACGGTTTGGGCTTCATATTAAGTTTCTTAGCGGATGTGATAGATATAATGGGTGTGTGGCGCGATATCAAATAAAGCGAAGGCAACAAAATCATCAATGAAAAGAGTGCCGTAATGGTACACGAAGTTCGCTCCGCTGATTACGGTAGTAGCATAAACACGTCCGGTGGTAGTCGGTGACGATGTAGTTTCGAGGCTGCGGATTCTTCTTAGGGCAATCTTTAATCTTGTGAGTAGTGGAACCACAAGAGAAACATCCACCGATGGCCTTGAAACACCGCCTGGATGAGCCTTTCCACAAGTAGTACAAATAGGTGGGGTGGCAAAACCTCGGTTGTCCTCTGTGACTAGAAGATCACGAGCACGACCACGATTTGTTCCTCGGTGGTGATCCTGTTATGTGTTGGTTATTGTTACCTTGGTTACGACGATCACTTCCATTTCTACCGACATTTCTATTATCTTGACCCTCGTCTCGGGCGCCCGGTGTCAACATTCCTTCCCGTGACCCGTGATCATAACTCCTATCCACTTGACCTCTCGAATCATAACTCCTACGAGTTTCCCTTATAGTCATTGCCTTGAGTCCTACCTTGAATCCGATCACCATCGCGATTACGCTTGTTAGAACCGAAACCTCATGAAAGATCTCAATGTTACGAGTGCGTCATTGCGGCCGACACATTCTCATACTCAATATTAAGCAATCGGTCCAACACCCACTTCTTGGTCCCCACTTGAAGTGCTTAGCAGCGCCTACCATCTCCGGCAATCGCTCCCACAAAACTCACCAACCTCATAAACCTACTCATGTACTCATTAGAGTTCTCATGATCAAAGCGGTAGATCGCTGATAATCCTCTCATACCTTTCTTTGCTCGGCATCGGGGAAATGTGGTTATAGAAGATAGTCGAAACTCGGTCAAGTACAAGTCACGACAAAAGCGTCTCCTCCTCTTGCTTGTTTGGCGCCTTCCACCAACTCAAAGCATCACCTTCCAATTTGAATGAAGCCAAACGAGTCTTAAACTCGTCTCCACAACCCAGTGCTTCAAACGACTTCTCAATATGGTGATCCGGTCCTCGGCCTCGGTGGGAGTAGCGGCGGTGCTAAGCGAAGAGGCTTGACTTCAAAGCGCTCGAGCCAAGTATGAATACCGGCGGGTTGATTTCCTCCACCACTACTCGAAGCACCATTCGATTACGAATGTTGTTGATCACTGTTCCATCATCTCGGTGTAGTCAAACCGGGAAAAGAGAGTTGAGAGCATTCGCAATCGCGACATCCATGTTATGACATCATCGTCTCCATCCGCGCCACGGTGAGTACGAGTTCGAACCATCTAAGCGATTAGCAAAATGAACAAAGGTGAGATACGAAATGAAAACACGAAGGAATCCTAAAGTCTACCCAAATCCTCACGGGTCAAATCCTAAGCTCTAAGGTCTCAAAACCTAGGCTCCATATGTCACGAGTCCCGACTACAAGTCGTAAACACAGGGCTCGATGCCATAAATTATAACGCCCGACCCCACAAGGGTAAAGGAATCACAAGTAATGGTGTCATATCAAAGCAAACATATAAACCAAAAGAAATCTCAACATAAATATTGAAATAATCCAAGTCAAAATGACTTCAATACATAGGTCCCAGCGGAAAATAAACTCCAAATGAAATGTCTAAAATATAAAGTCTAAATGGCATCATAAGATCAAAGCTAAAATCTCTAAGGTAAGTCCACTCAAGACTCATCCCAAAGCAATACCCGGCTCAATGCTTAGATACCGCGGAAGAAAAGAAAAGTCGGTGAGCTTCAAAAGCCAGGTGAGCAGATATACAAGCAAAGCGAATACGAAAGCAGCGAATACGAAATAAAGTGAAAGAAAAATAGTGAAGTCATATTCATTTCAAAAGATAATTCGAGAATATAAGAATAAGTTTTATAGCTAACTACCTCGAGCCCGGACACATATGCCATATCGAAACATATCATAATCACATAAGGCAACAATTGTAGGGAGACCTACGAGTTATGAAGGGCGTGCATGCGCGGCATCAATCATCGGACAACATATAGCATAAACATATAATATATAGCATATAACGGATCTAGGATGCACCCATCGCCCCGGACATACTTTAATAATATAATTCAAAGCGAGCTCATAACGAGATAACGAGATAAGGGGCGTGGCGAACTTCACTCTCGCCCTAGAGTCATGTCGAAGTGCATTCTTGACACGGACATGGAACCCCATGACTAGTTAATAATTGGCTCGGGTGTCAAACTATCGAGGTCAAATAAGAATGTCATAAGCGACATAGATCATATTTTATCAAATGTTTAATCATGTTTTCAAAATCAAAGTCTTCATATCATATAGTTCAAAATCAAATGTTTTATGATTCAAAATCAAAGTTCGGATAAACAACGACTCAAATAGACACATTAGGGTTCATAGCAAAGGCTTAGGAAATCCTAATATGAAAGCGAAAAGAAAACTTTATCTGAAACCTTTCTTGAAAAGGTCGAATGTTTGTACGATAACATAAGTGTCTTAAAGTAAGGCAGAATATCCGTACCTTATTCCAAAGCAAAAGATCAAAAGTCGAAGCAGGAAAGCAAAGAATTACTCCTTCTTCACGAACCTATATACATTAATGTCGTATATATTATTAATGATTCCACAATCGTCAAAATGATCTTTTAATATTTTAGGGTTTCTATAATTAGATGAGACTTAAAGGTTTTAATATTAATATCGTAAATTAAAGTTCATATGTCTTTTATTAAAGTTTAGGGTTTCTCATTCTTTAATATCTCATTAATATACATTAACTTACATGTTACGTCTTTTAATGACTCGTTACTTAACCTAACACGTCACAAAATAATCTTTCCTTTTATGTTTCACCATACGTTCATGATTTTATGTGACATATAAGTTACTTATTACTCGTATTAATTACACATTTACTCTATTAGGGTTTAGCATAACTTATTAAATTATCATATCAAAACTAGGGTTTACGTTAACATAACCTTTACTTAATTAATGCATCTTCAAAACTTATATATATGTTTCGGTTCAATCTAGGGTTTCGGATATTAGGTTTTACACTAGTCTTAGCTCATCTAAACACTTCACATATTCAAGTTATCAAGTTTATACACCTTATTCGAAAGTTAAACATGGTTCGGTCCTAACTCATAAGATTCGGTCCTCATTAAATCGACACAAACATAACCCGATTCAATATTACATCTTACGTTACATGTCTCTTATTAGTTACAAGGTTAAATTAATTAGGGTTTGTCTTGGTTTTGTTTTACACCTCTCGGCCAACAAAAGAAACAAGAAAACTCGAGTAAACAAAATATAACTTGACATATACATGCAAGGTACGTTAAAGGAAGTCGAATAAACGTTATACCTTAACTCGTTGAAGCAAAAATTCAACACCAAGGGTGTTTGTTGAGTCTCGGCCGAATAGGGAGAAAAGAAAAAGAAAGAGGCAAATAAACTAGGGTTCCAAACTTATGATTATGTATGGTATATATAGTTGTAGTATTTGAGTTAAACTAGGAAAGGGAATTGGGTTTGGTTTGGGTCCAACCGGTCACACCATCACACGCAACAAATGGGCTTGACCCTTGGCTCATGAACACAAACAAACACGACCCAAATCATTTACGAAACATTAATTCTTCGTCGTACCAAAATCAATTCGTAATATATTTTAGTTAGGTTTTAAATATTCACAAGTTAACTTTTAATTTCTTTAAATGTTATAAATATATTTTCGTATTTTATAAATTTTAGTTCCAAGGGTATTTTAGTCTTTATTGATTTTTGATTTTCGGGTTTTACCCTTATGCACTCACTTTTAGTGCAAATGTTTATTATCACCCTAAACCCTTAGTTCAATTATCGGTTGCTTGCATGAGTTTCTAAGTCGAGTCATATCCTTTGTATGAGTTTTGGGACGATTGGGATTCATGGGAAAAGTTAAAGTTTATGAAATGACGGAAGGGGCGTTAAATTCAAATTCCTTTGTTTGCATAATAATGTACCCCAAGTGTTTTGATCTTTTCAATTCGGGTCAAATTAGTGTTAGAGTAATAAAAAATCAAGTGTAGGGATGTGCCTATAAATCCCTATCATTTTGATGTTACCGTAGAGGATGGTAGAGTAAAGTGTATTAAAAAAAAAAAAAAAAAAAAAAAAAAAAAAAAAAAAAAAGGCTACCATCCTACATCTATCCTTTAAATTTATATACATTTATTTACATTACCTAGAGTTTTAGAGTGTCGAGTCTTGGCTTATAGCGCCATTCTTCGTATGCATTTAACATAGAGATTTTGACTTGCCACCACTAAATAGCCTATCCCACTAAACCCTTGTTTCCTACCGTAAGCCTAACATTACAACCCTTTAAAAGACCTCTTTGATAGTCTTTCCTAGGTGCTTCGCATAAGCGATGGAGGTTTGATCTATTCTCAAGCCTATGGTAATCTATGTACTAGGACCGGTTAATGAGTGTTTATCTTCCATTTCTATTTGTTATATTTCATATATACCCGAGAGAGATGTGAGTATCAAACACCCCATGTGAGGTGCTAGTATGTAATTCCGTGCTTGTTATGACTTTTTGGGGCTTATATGTGTTGTGGACCGTTTAAATCAATGCTTCATGACCCCTAACTTATAAATTAATTGGCTAAAAGCACATTTTCTTGAGGACAAGCAAATAACAAGTGTAGGGATATTTGATAAGGTTTTAAAGGTACCATTTTGAGGGTCGTTTAACCCTTATTTGATCACTTTTGTATCCGTTATTACTTAATATCGTTCCTTTTCACTTTTAGGTCTCTTGAAGGCAAAATCTTTGGAATGACACTTATTTGGACGAAAAGGCGGATATATGAAGAAAATGGCCAAAGTCGAATCGAGACACTCAAAGTCTTTGAAAGCGAAGCGGCGGCGTCGGTGTTAGTGCGGCCGTCGGAGGATTTTGTGACGATCGATGGCAAATACCTATTTTCAAGTGACGACGTCGGGCTTTAAAAAGTAGGCCGTTCTACTCGGGCGTCCTAGATGCAACCAGACGGCGTCGAGAAGGTGAATAGGGCGTCACAGACATAAGGTGGCGCCGTCGCAAGGTTAACGTGGCCAAGATGAAACCCTAATGGCGGCGACACGCGGCGTCACAAAACATATGGTGGCGTCGCATATGTAATATTATATATAGAATCGAATTTTTAGTTTTAGAAGAGTCTTTGTGGAGTAAAAACCTAAAAAGCGAACCGAGGGTGTCTTATACAGTATTTTAGGGTTCCAAACCCTATCTTACATCAAGATAAGTATTTACTTCATCAATTCAATTATGTCTTTGATTATTTGTGTGTATGCTTGCATGTTCTCCATGTCCGGCTAATTTATTTGTGTGTTTGCTTAGGGAATATGAAACTTATTTATTGAATATTGATTGGTCGTTTCTTATCTTAGTTGATTAATGATCTAGTAATGCGATAGGTCATTCGTTGTGTATAATGCTTGATTCATCTTTGTGAACCTTAGAATATAATTACGAGTAGTTGTAAGCTAAACCATCCAAGAGTGCCTTAGAGTAAGAGTTTATTATCCTAGTGGGTTTTGTAGGCGAGACTCTTTGGTAAGTTCAAGAGTTAGGGAGAAACGCATACCTACAACTTTAGACACACAGCGCAACTAAGAATTAGGCGTGACAACTCAACTATCAATAGGAGATAATTAAGGAGTAGTAAAACCTAAGTAAACACATCTTTAAACTATCATACGAGCACGCATTAATTAGACATAGACTACCACCACCTTAGTTTAGATAATTAGATAATAGTAGAGTAATCGGTGAAATACCAAACCCCCAAATCCAATACCGAGATTCGTACCTTTCAATTTCTAAAAACATAAAAGATAAAAATAATCTTCCTCGACCTTAACCTTAGCGTAGTAACTTCTCACTAGCATTCCTATTCCCTAGAGAGCGATATCAATACCGTGGCACCCTAATACTACACAACAACGATTAGGTTCCTTTGCCTAGGGTGTTGAAAACTTCTTTCGACGAAAGGAAGTTCCTTTGACCCCGAACGCTGTGTAAGTGTATCACACATTAGAGGAGCGTTTCTCCAAGGAAGACATAAAAAGCGGTCTTTGATTGTGGGAAGATAGGCGTCGGGTCTGACGGCATCACCTTCAAGCTTCATTAGAAAATTTTGGGGTTATTTGAAAGCGATTTCTACGATATTATGGGGCTTTTCGAAGGCGGGGTGTTAAATAGGATGCAATGACTCTTTCATCACTTTGATTCCCAAGTAAAAGACCGGTGTCTCTTATGACTATCGCCCAATTACTTTGGTCGGTTCGATTTGCAAGGTTATTTGAAAGTCCTGCATAAGCGAGTTACGTTTAGTTATAAGCTCGGTTATTTCCTATAACCAATCGGCCTTTCTCGGTGATCGTTTTATTTTAGATGGCCCCTAATTTTAAGAGATGTAAAGGAAAGCTCTCATTTTTAAAGTTGACTTCAACAAAGCCTTTGACAACGTCAACGGGGGTTTCTTACGTTCGGTTATGGTACAGATGGGCTTTCCTAGCAGATGGTGTAAGTGGATTTTTGGGATCCTCTCGTCTGCTCGGGCGGCGGTCCTAGTCAATGGTTCCCCTACTTTTGATTTCCAATATAGCACAGGGGTGAGGCAGGGTGACCCTCTTTCCCCTTTCCTCTTTCTCATCACTATGGATGTTGGGAATTAAGGTAAACTACTGATTTTGCCGAAGTATCTGCCGAAGAAGAATGGATTACTGTGAGTTATACTTGAATAGAAGTAAAGCGTAATCGTGTTCTGCTAAAAGTACAAATCACGTAGGAGAGATAAGCTCGATTATGGAGTAAAAGTCGGTAGTAAGATAGGTTGGCGCCAGTATTATGTAGAGCTTACTCGGAATAAACAATATGATTAACAAAACAATATGATTAGTTGCATGCTTGGTCTATGTTAGTATTAGGGCGTACATTGTGGCGCTCATTAGGGTTTCTTGCCTATATAAGAAACCATGATAGTATGTTATAGTTAAGCTTTTCTCAAGTCTTTCAAGTCTTGTAATATATCGAAACATAGGTTTCAATAATCAAAAGATCCATAGAGGATCAAAGAGTTCTTAGTTATTATAACTTGTATTTACTTTCCGCTACAAAATCACGAGTTGTAGAGATCTTCTATTAGTTTGCTTGTGATTACATAGGCAACACTAACGATCTCAAGTGCTTAAGATCTATCAAGGTCTTTGTGTTTACAACAAGTGGTATCGAGCCT
Source organism: Chrysanthemum lavandulifolium (assembly GCA_022545495.1). Classification (NCBI taxonomy): domain Eukaryota; kingdom Viridiplantae; phylum Streptophyta; class Magnoliopsida; order Asterales; family Asteraceae; genus Chrysanthemum; species Chrysanthemum lavandulifolium. Next base: position 151,845,319 of record CM040238.1, on the reverse strand, counting down.
CGGGAAAGTCTCTACGATACTAAGAACCATTCTCACCATACAATCAAGCGGTCATTCACCATGCACGGATCCGATAATGGCGGAAGTCGCCAACACAAACAACACCAACACCACTTCCATGCAGCATTCGGACTCTCAAGCGGTAATGGTAAATTTCCTTATTTAAAGGGAAGAGTATGAACTTTGGACTATGAAGATGGAAAGCTGGATTTCCAACATTGATTGGAATCATGGGAGGTAGTGAAGAAAGGAAGCAGTCTAAAGAAAATGATTCTTAGCGGGGATGGGAAGTTTATCATGGCTCCACCAAAAGCTTCTTGAAGAGGTCTTGGCTATCGGAGAGAGTACAAAGTAAAAACTATTCGCTTGAAGCCATACGAAGATCATCTGTGTGATTTTCACCATATGGATGATGCAAAGGACATATGGATGGCTCTCAAGCAAGGTTCGGTGGAAATGAAGAATCAAAGAGAATGAGGAAGTCCATCTTTGAGACAACAATTTTAGGACTTTAATATCTCCAGAAGAAGAAGGTATCCACAAGGGATACGACCGGTTCCATAGGATTTTGAGTCGACTAAACAAATTGAATGCAAAACGATAATGATATTTGAACTCAAAGTTCCTTGATCTTTACCTCCATCATGGTTACATGTAAGTATTGCTCTCAAGGCTAAAGGTGGGTTGGACATGCTTACCTTTGATGAGTGTAGACAATGACTTCGAACCCTTGAAACGATGTCGAGAACTCCCCAGTACATCTTCTTACGGCCATGCGACTTTTGTTGGGACATCTCACTCCAACATGATGGTACACTCCTAGTTCAACTACTTTCCATCATCTCCGTTCCAACTACTTTCCATCATCTTGCACTCCACTCCACCACATAACACTCGTCCCACCCCTTTGTTCTCAAACTAAGACCGGTAGTGTGATGGAGGATGTTCTTCATTCGTTGTGGTGATTATGATACTCAATTATCTTGCATATGAAGACTTTGATCAGTTGGACCCTCTTGAAATGGAGGAGATGGCGAAAATGCGGTGGCATTCTTTGTCGATGAACATCAAAGGTTTGAAGAGAAGTGCGGAAGGAAGTTTGCTTTCAAGGAAAGGAACCGACTCACTTTGATAGGAGAAAAGTCAAGTGTTTCACTTGTCATCGGATGGGGCATTTCTCAAGAGAATGCAAAAGCAGAAAGAGTGGAGATGGAGCTAACTACATTTCCTATCAGTGAAGCAATAGAAGCTGGAGCTTGACTCTCTCACCATGGATGAGCAGGTCAAGCTGGGCGCACATGAACACAATGAATGAGGAAGCTCATAATCTTGATAAGCTTGGATTGTTGGCAAGGTGTACCTCGGATGAAAGGCATGATCGGTTTGCCTTGATGGGACTATCTCGGTACACAAGCTGTATATCTGGTTGTAGTCTAAGATACAATGAACTTAAAGAAGAATACGATGCTATGAAACCTAAGTTTGATGAATGCTATGTGAAAATGAAGCTCATAAACTAGCATTAAAAGCAGTAGAAAGACAAAAGTATGGTTTCAAAAGAATCAAATAGCTTATGAAGAAAAGATAAAGGTGTTACGGTTTGATCTAGAAGTTGCTAATAATTACTTAAAACTATACGAGAAAGCAAAGGATGAAGGCGTAATAGAGAACCTAGAGCTTAAAGAAAAGGTAGGCGAGGAAATAGCTAGGAATAAACAATGGTTAATTTGGGTGATAATCTGGCTAGAGAACTCTATAACGATCAATCGGTAACCTCGGCTTAGGATTAGGCTTTCAAAATATGTAGGAGTAGAAGCTAGGTATGATGGTCGTAAATCCACACTGCGAGGTTAGCTAACTTTGTAAAGAAGGTAATATGCATCTTTGTCCTGGTCCTATTAGAGGTGAATTTATGCCTGAGACCTATCCATCATGTTGACTTTGATGGATCGCATCATCTATATGGCAAAAGTCAAAGACTTGCGGACCACGATACCTCATCTAATGACTTTGTCTCTTGCTCAGCGGTGACAATTCATCGGATCAAGGGTCTACTTCCTATGAAAGCTATGATTCAAATGAGAAGTCGACCTTCCCAAGCCTAAACCTACACCCAACCTTCACCCGGTCTACTTATAAGCCTTCTAAGGAAGGCTGAGAATCAACTTCAAGGCAGTTTCTTGAAGACTTGTCTTTTAAATCTTTGAATAATCGATCTGTTAAAACAATTCCTTGAATGTTTACATTTTAAGTATACGCATGTAATCAAACATCTCCTATTTGAATAAATCTTCGAGAAGAAGACATGTTTTGTATGTGGAAGTAAATTTCATTTGATTAAGGTTGTGATTTTTATGAGCAAAGATTGGGTGCATATACTACTCATCGAAACACAAATCTAAGCGGATCAATGTTGCTAATATTCCACCTTATGTCCCAAGCGACTATCGACTCTCATTGGAAATCGATTACGAGACCTTATGTGCAACCAACTAGCCCATACTTTAAACATGGTTATTGGCCTACATATGTTGACTCTATGTATCTTTGGGATGGGATATAGAACCTTCTTGTGAAACCCTCGATGGGTTGTTCTTGGACTAACAAGGGACCCGATTATCAATGGAGGACCAAGAACAATGGTGGATCCTCTAAATCTTCATGCCCTAAACACTGTGATCCACAAAGGCGAGGTTCAAGTCGATGTGACTTGAACCTCCATCAATCTAACCGTTTGTATATATTTTGTTGTTGTTTGTAGGATCATCCCATAAGCATAAGAATATTGGTATTGTTGATAGTGGTTGTTCCCGAAGCATGTGCGGAAACGAGAGATATGATGCACAATTTTGTTCCCATAGAAGATGGAGGCAATGTGACTTTTGGAGGAAGTGATGGAAGTATCACGGGAAAAGGCACCATAAAACACCTCATCTGGATTTTGAAAATGTGTACTATGTTAAGAACTTGACATTTCAACTTGTTCTCTGTTTCACAAATCGTGACACTAAGAACAAAGTTCTCTTCACGAGAATGAATGTCTTGTCTTTGTCTAAAGACTTCAAACTCCCGGAAGATACTTCAATTCTGTGAAAGTTCCTCGAACTCACAATTTATACACATTCAACTGAATGAAGTTCAACACAGTGGTGACCTCACTTGTTTGGTGGCTAAAGCATCTCTTGATGAGTCTACTAAATGGCATAGGAGGATGGCTCATGTGAATTTCAAGACCATAAACAAACTCTCGAAAATGGGTCTTGTTGAAGGTCTTCCTCCAAAGTTTTCACCAATGATCATAATTGTGTCGCTTGTAACAAGGAAAACAACAGAGCCTCTTACAAAGCTATCAATGCTATGAGCATCATTCTTGAACCTCTTGATTTGCTCTACATGGATCTGTTTGGTCCAACTCAAGTCGAAGCATTGATCATAAGTACTTACATTTGGTTATCCTTGATGGCTATAGCTTGATTTTGTTGGGTTTATTTCTCGGAACCAAAGATGAAACATCTCAAGTCTTGTTGAATTCATCACTCTCGTTGAAAATCGGTTGAACAAAAGGTTAAGGGAATTCGATTGTGATAATGGGACGAGTTTAAAATGCTATTCTTATAGAACTACGTGGGTCAAAAGGTATAAAAGGGACTATAGTAATCCAAGAACCCCACAACAAAATGGGGTGGTTTGAAAGAAAGAATAGGACCTTAATAGAACTGCAAGATCAATGCTTGCGGACTCTAAACTACCACTATATTACGGGTGAAATTTGTTGATGCGGCGTGCTATGTGCTAAACCGGGTCTCCATTACGGACCACAACTCAAAACCCCATATGAACTTCTCTTTGGGAAGGTTCACATCATTCACTACCTAAAACCTTTTGGTTGTCAAGTGACCATTACGAACACGGTGATCCGTTGGGAAAGTTTTATGAGAAGGCGATGATGGTTATATTGTGGGTTATTAGAGCTCATAGTAAGGCCTACGAGGTGTAAAATTTGCAAGCCAAGAAGATAGAGGCGTTGAACACGAGATTTTTGGAAGATAAGCCTAATGTTCAAGGCGCGGGGTCATACGTGGTCCTTTGATCTTGACTATAGCGATTATTTGGGTTACAGGACATTTAGCTAACCAAAATGCGGGTCCTCAAGAGTCTCAACTAACAATGCGGGTCCACTTAGATGATGACTACGAAAATGAGTTTGAAGATGATGAGCAACCTATACTTGTGCCTTCTTTCTCCCCTAACAATATTACGGTACCACCTCCAGGATATTAACGTCTGAGTGATAAAGATGACTCTCATTATCTTGAGGACCTTGCTAGGCTTGAGACTCAAGAATTTCTTTGTAAGAAGGCGAGCCCAGATGGGAGGTGGCTAATGAAGGAATCGGTGAAACCGGGTTTCTGCTTGAAGTTGACTCTGTCACACCTATCATCCACGTCTGCTGAAGGCTATCTTGCTTTCTTCTCATGTTCCTTCTCAAGTGTCTTGGACTTTGGAGAACCTCATCACGCTTTCCAAAACCCTCAGATCTTGGAAATCATCAACCCAGGTGGCATTTTCACTTCACCCTCTTATGATCTTTGAATTTGAACCCACAATCACTAATCTTGATTCATCCATTGAAGTCATTATTGCCACTTAGAGGATCAACACCGCTCATCCTCGATCCAACATCATAGGTGATCTTCGGCACTGTTAGAACTCGTGGGGCTATAACAAGTCCTCGATTTAGGCGATTGCTTTTTCTCTTATGTCTCCAACCAAGCAAAGAGACAATCACACAGACTTCAAACATTATACATTTGCTTGTTTTCTCTCAAGTGGAACCAACTAGTGTTTCTCAAGCTCTTAACGATTCAAGCGGCTAGAGGCAATGCAGAAGAAATGCAACAATTTCACAATCGGCGGGTTTGGATTTTGGTTCCACTCACGATGGCAAATATGCCATTGGGACAAAGTGGATTACGAAGAATAAAGAGAGATGCTAGGGGTGTTGTGATCAAAAACAAAGCAAGATTAGTAGCTCAAGGCTTGAGACAAGAGGAAGGATTGATTATGATGAAGTGTTTGCACTGTTGCGAGTTGAAGCAATTCGCATTTTCTTGGCATATGCTTCTTACATGGGTTTCATGGTGTATCGGATGGATGTCAAAGGTGCTTTACGTATGGTGAGATTGAAGAGGAGGTCTATGTCACTCAACCCGAGGATTTGAAGACCGGATCATCAAATCATGTTTACAAGGTTGTTAAAGCTCTTTATGGCTTACATCGGGCACAAGAGCTTGGTATGCTAGGCTTTCATCATTCTGATGAAGCATGGATATAGGAGAGGTGCTATTGATAAAATCATTTCTAAAGAAAATTATTCGGACATCATTACGGTGCAAGTTTATGTGGACGACATTATTTTTGGCTCCACAAAGCGAAGCTTAGTGCGGAATTTGAGGAACTAATGAAGGGTGAATTTCAAATGAGTGCTATGGGAGAGCTTACTTTCTTTTGGGTCTCAAGTTCGTGAACAGGATGGCATCTTTATCATCAAGATAAATATGTGAGGACATTTGAAGAAGTTTGGTATGGAAGGTGTTAGGGCGCCACAACACCTTATGAAGCTCAAAGACTAAAGAAAATAATGAACGGATCTACCGGTGAATGTGCATACATGCGGGTCCATGATTGGTTCATTGATGTATCTAACGACTTCAAGACACGATATTACTTTTTTTGTGAGTGTTTGTTCTCGACATCAAGTCACTCCACTTACTTCCCATCTCACTGCTTGTCAAGAAGATCTTTAAGTACCTCAAAGGCCAACCTCTTTTAGGTCTTTGGTACCCAAAGAGTCTCCTTTCAAGTTGGAAGCATATAGTGGCGGTGATTATCTTTGGTGCAAATCGGATAGAAGATCCACTGTTGGAGGTTGCCAATTTCTAGGCAAAAGGTTGATTTCTTGGCAATGCAAGAAACAAACCATTGTGGTGCCTCAACTCTTGAGCGGTATGTTCTTCTTTGCAAATTCTCGTAGTCGGGTCCTCTGGATTCAAAACCAATTCTTTGGACTATGGGTACAACTTCATGAACACTACTATTCATATAGATAATCAAAGTACCATCTGCATAGTCAAAATCCAGGTTTTTCACGGTCAGACAAAACACATTGAAATCGGGCACCACTATATAAGAGATGCATATGAAAACATTTGATAAAAGTGGCTAAAATTCATCTTGATGATAATGTGGCGGACTTATTAACAAAAGCGTTTGATGGACCAGGTTTTGACACCTCGTGGTCAATATTGGAATGTTAAACCCTTATTTGCATAGTTTAAGGGAGGCATAGGCCTCGGGGAGGCATATGCCTCGGGGAAGGATTTATGCAAACTACGCATATTTTGTATCATATTGTTCAATAAGCAGTTTCCTTTTCTAAATTTGTCTTCTATCATTAGCTTTGTAAAAGCGTCATTTTGCCTATAGTGATAGAGTTTATTTAATATAATTTATCTTTTAATTTTCTCTATTTGCATTTTGCCTCTGTTATTTATAATTCTTTGTTAACACTAACTGTCTAATTATTCGTTAGCTTGTTTTGTGTTGTTCTTGTGTAGTGTTGTATACATTTTGCGGTTATGCGGATTGCGGTTTGTCCATTCCATGATCGGGTTCAAATTCATCAAGTGTGACTCAATGGTACATGGTCAGAGATAGCTAAAAGATTGTTGCTTGTTTCTTACGAAATTAAAAATCTTGAAGCAAACAATTTGATTCCATGAAGTTATAATCTTGAAGAAAAGAAATTGAAGTCAAATTGTTCATTCATTCATTCATTCAAGAAGCAGTTTACGACTTCTGACTTTGTTAGGAATTAGAAAATTCCATAGTGAAGTGTCGGTCACCCCAAATATTATCTAGCATAAGTTAGCTCGTAGACTTGTCGTTATTTACGTTTTATGTAGTTAATTAGTTAGTCGATGGCGTAAAATAGTTTAGTGCAACACCGTGGAGGAAGGACGGGTCTTTACCCATTGTATCCACGATCCAGGGCCGATAGGAGGTCGTGTATTGTGTAAGTATAAATACCCCTTCCTTCCATGGAAGGGTGGTGCTCATTTAATCTAATCTTTCATTTGTGTAAACCTCTAGCAAGAACACCCTCTCTCTCTACTTTCTCTCTAGAATGGGAAACATGTATTTTGATCTCCCAAGACCACCGAATCATCAACACAATAAAAATAACGATCCTACAATTGGTATCAAGAGCCATGGTTATTGTGTTATCTTTGATTTGTGTGGTTCCTACCATAGTTGTTTGTGTTTATTGATTTATCGTGGTTCGATTCTCATGGTTAAAACTATTTTTATCACTTTTATGGTTGGAAATATCTTTCTTGGTCCTAATCTTGTTTCAAGCAGTATTGGTATTTCTTGATGGTTGAAAGCGTGGTGAAAATATCGGTTTTGGTCATTATGTTTTGTTTTGGTGAAGCCGCTTAACAACGTGGTCGATCATGGTCATAAAGGTTAAAGGTTGCTACTTTATGCGGTTTTTGGGCGGGACATGAATATGCGAGACATGAATATGGTCGAGTTCTTCTTAGCGAGTTGTGTACATTTTTTGTCCATGTACAATGTATCCGGTTAGCGAGTTGAGTATCAAATTGCCTAGCGACTTGTATTTACAAGTCCTAGCGACTTGTCCTAGCGACTAGCGACTTGGCTAGCGACTTGTCCTAGCGACTTGGCTAGCGACTTGTCCTAGCGACTTGGCTAGCGACTTGCGCGTTTAAGGGTAGCAACTTGGTTTGAATATTTGGCTAGCGATTTGGTTTGAAATCAAAGCTAGCGACTTGTGTTGCGAGTTGACTATTTAGTCAACTCAAGTCAATAGCGACTTTGCTAGCGACTTGGCGATAAGTTATGATGAGAAAGGTAGAAGGAGAATGACCATGACCAACAACATATACCAATTCCATCAACACTTCTCGACCTCGGGTTCAACTTTAACCATCCTCGGTCCATGAAGGCTTAAACATGACTTCTAAAGACAAATCGGATCCGAATCTTTTCAAACAACTAATCCATCCTAGACCTAGACTCACTTCAAGGACCCTCACAATCACACCCAACTCACATCTTATCATACGACTCAAGCTAAAATGAATAACAATTGAATCTCATATCTTGTTCGTGTTGTTCAATACCATTCAAGGCCTTACACACGCAACAAGTATCATCATCGATTCTATTTTGAAGACTAAGCTTCATTTGTATCCGAATAATTAAGAAAGATCAAAAGCTTAAATCTTTATCTTTTCTTCATTCGTTTAGGACATCATGGACTCACTAAATGACTCAAAACATAAATGATTGTACTAAGCGATTTGGTTTATTTCATCTAATCAAATCGACATAATCTCGATTTGGTTTGGGGTTTCATTGATAGATTCGACCATATGATCTTACCCTCTAAATACAATCATCATTGATCCAAGTTTGTTTCGAACTAAAGCGAAGATAAGATCTAAACCATGTATAGGCAATCTTTCATCTTATTCGGATAAAAAGGAAATTAACTAAGCGAGATTAATGACCTCGAATACCTTTCTCGTGGATTAAAGACTCACTTGTGACCTTTTTTCAGATCCACACCACCACAAGAATAATCATCATTGGACTTTATAATTAATTTTTGATAATATACGAATTCAAGAAATGATTATAACAAGTATGTTTAATCACTTTCTCAATTGGTTTATGACTCTAACAATAAGATGCAAATTTAAACCTACCCGTAATTTTTCAATGATTGTGAAGCCATGTCCTATTCTCCAAACCATCCCTGTGGCTTAAGTGATTATACTCTCACCATCCCTGTGGTGAGTAATCTCAGCAGATAACTTCAGGAAGAAAAGAAGAGGCGGACTAATTTGTTATAAGATTAGGGTTTGGCCTTATTGTGGTGGCGGATATAATGTTGTTGATGGGGAGCAGATTTGGGGTTTGAGTGATTCTTCAGAGAGAGGCGTAATATTGTGAGTGAGATTAGGGATTAGGGTTGAGATGTGTTGAGACTTATATCCGGTATATTAGGGTTTGTAAATGGGCTATGATTAGGCGCTATGTAAGTGGGCGTGCATTGGCTTTCTTTGACTCTTGGGCGTAAATTGATACATGGGTAGTTCCTTTTGATATTGAATCAAATGGCTATTGGAGAATGTGAAGTGAGCCGAACTTGAGGTGTGAAATGAGTTTGAATATACTTGGTGGTGAATACATAGTGGGCACCTTGTATTGCTAATATTGTGACTACTCATGTTGGTGAGCTATTCACCTTGAAGATTATTTTTATCTGTCTTTATTAATGTTGTACTAAACCTCGAGCATAACTTTGATTTGGCATGTTGGGAGTCATTACATCTGTTGGAATTGGATTATGATGAGAGTTGGATTATATGAGTGTTCTTTGAAATGATTTGTCGATAAATGTTTTATTATGAGATTTGATGACAAGACTTTTTGTGTTATAATGCTTGGTATTTTGGTTTATGCATTATCACGGAGAATATTATGTCAAGGCTTTAATTGATATTGGAAAGTATTAACTACGGGGTTGTTTTGTACGGTATTCCTTATTTGGACTTGATGTGAAGATTTCCAGGCGCGTCTACTTATTTTGTCTTCTTTCTTTCTACCCTTCCGAGAAGATGACTTGTTTGGGCGTTTATAGAGGGTGATAAAGGCTTGGCTATTTAGTTACGTGTGTGATTCTTTCTCGCTTAACTCACAACGTAGCTATCACTTCGGTGTCTCACTCAGTTGAGAATGTCAAGAGGTTTTGTACATTGGGTACACCGTTTCTTCTTCACAAGAATTAGTACAAGGTTAAGTAACAAATCTGGGGATTTCTACTTCATGATCAAGTTTGGTATATCGGGTTTACTTCTCCATGTGGTCACTACAATAGCCGACTGATTGCGTGAATGATGTGTTTACCAAAGTGTTAATTGGATGGTTGATGATGTTGGATAAGGATTTGTTGATGAACCACTGCATGTTCCCCTAAAACAGATATTCACGAAACCCAAATTGTCATAACACATTCAAGGCGACATTGTTTACGGTTTTGTCTTGATTTTGTAAAATCCAGCGAAAGAACCTATTTCTCGGTTTAAATCATAGACTTGTAAAATCCGTGACAATGGAAACATCACGGTAATAGTAAAGTGCATTTCGGATCTATCTTACGGTTTATTCTTGGTTTTGTAAAATCCATGAAAGAAACTATTTCTCGGTTTAAACCATAGAATTGTAAAATCCGTGATGATGGAACCATCTTGGAGAAAGGAAAGTGTATTTGGGGTCTTGATCTTTGGTGTTACGGTTTTTGCTTGAAGAAAGGATAAAGGGTGTACTTCATGAATTGGATGTGTGTTTGGATATTCGTCATGGCGGTTTGGTTATTACATGGTTTTACGGGGTATGCTCTTTAAACCATGGTGGGATGAAACCATTATCAAAGTTCATTTAAATGTCAAAGAAGGCTAGATTTGGCGATTCGGAAGATGTGACAACGGCGTTAATTGATATTATTTATTTGAGGTTGAAGTGAATTATCACGGCGAGTGTACTTAGTATCCGAAGGTATCGGGGATGGATGGATGAAGATTCTTCATGATCCTTGTTGAAGCTTATTATCAAAAACAAAGACTTGGAAATCTAGTTATTGTTGGGTGACTTTTACCTTTTCTTTTACCACTTGGGGAATTGGGCTCTTACCACCTCAAAATAACTATCACTTTAAGGAGTTACGTTGTAGTGCTCGATGTCACATTCAATTGTGGATTTTCAAGAGGTAATGTCGTCTATTACTTGATGGTTGGTTGGTTGAAGAGTATAGAGTACTTAGAGATTCAATGGGCATGAAGTCTCGGCATCGCTCTTTGTTACATATGTGCAAGTTTAAGTCACGAGTTCGGGTTAGTTTACTTGAGGTCAAATTCATCATATTGGGTTATCTCCATCATTTGTCACTACAAAGAGCCTACTAATGATAATGGGGTTGATTACATGTTTTGCCAAGAGATTGAAAAGAGAGATTATGGCGTAGATTATGATTCGGGCCTCGTACTCTAAAGAAAAGAGTACTGCGCTTTATCTTTAAAAGAAGAAATCTTCTTATCGTATGAACACCGGTTCATACCTCGTTCTAAAGAAAAGAAAAGTATGCGCTTGATGCGCTTTATCTTGGAAGAAGAGAAATCTTCTTATTATGACCATTCTCATCAACATGCTTCATACTTTTCCATGCGCTTCAATCATCAAGTGAACCGGGCTACCATTGATTGTTTTCTCATTCCACTTGCTCGATTATAATGAAGATGGCGACATCATGTCTTGATTTTGCGAGAGAAGTGTGAATAGAACATTTGGATGATTTTCACTTATTTAATCAAGAATGGCATCTCCGTATGCAATTCTTGAGGGGAGAAAAGTGTGAATTTTTGCATGGTTGATTAATATTTGAGAATAAATGGTCAAATGGCTCTAAACTCATGTAAGAACCGAGCTTCTTCTTATCGGGTCATCTTCACATGGAGTTTCTTCTAAGAGCCGTTGGTTGACATCTTCACTTGGATTATGAGTTTATTGACAAAGTGCTTCCGGTTAATGCTTCACGTGCACATCAACATGATGATTCGAACAACCTTGGTTCTTGTTTGATGTGATTGTTTGCTTGGTGTTACCATTTCGTGTGTTCGTTGCGGCACGATTCTTGATTTCCTTGATGAACATCTTTACATTCTTGTTTGATTGGGAGGATTTTAGTTAAGGAGTTTGCAAGATGTAAGTTGATTGGGATGCTTTTGGTGATGTTCTTGTTTTGGTGAGTTGAAGATGTTAACTTTCTATTCCCCAGTGGACAATCTTGAAGAAGGTCGAGTCTGATCGGTTCTACATATTGTGCTACATGTTAGAAGACTAAAGGCGAGTTGCATTTAATGATCTAAAGACTTCTTCTTAATTCATGGCATTTATCAAGCAGTTGTCGGTTTAGGGAGAGCACTAATTGGGGAGAGTGATATGTCGAATTTAATCCCAATTAGACTTGCTCATATTCTGCGACAAGTTGATTCTCACAGATACATATGAGCTAATGATGTTCTTCTCAAATGATTTCTAGTATTTGGGCTTACAATGAGTTCTTTGATTCGAAGTATCAAAACCGTGAGGGGAAGGAGACAAGCATCTAAGCGAGTAAACTTGATGAACTTAATACTTCTAAGTAATTGAAGATATCCGGGAAGACAAATGTTATTACATGAGAGAAACTCAAGGTTTGACTCATGGCGAGTAAACTTGATGAACTTAACTCTTCAAAGTGATTGAAGATATCCGGGAAAACAAATGTCATGACCGAGAGAAACTCAAGGTTTTACTCATCAAGGCGTTTAGTGTTCTTATTCCAACTCGTGGGGAAGAGATGTAAGAGTTAGTTTCGATGATGAAAGAGGTACACAAGTGTGTGATGATTTTGATGTTATCGCAATCATCGGGGAGAAAATTGTGTACATTGAGGCGCTCATTTGTTTCACTTGAGTGTGTCGGTGATTCGAGATATAATCACTTATTCGGAGTTGAAATCCGCAGAGATAGTCCTCCATGAGAGATAATCGATGATTCGACTGCTTCTTCAATGTTATCGGTTATTTTCTCTTTGGGCATTCGGTGCCGGGTTCTTGAGCTTCATACACTTTCTTAAGGAGGAGAAAAGTATACATCGGGGTTATTCTTTGGCTATTGGACTTAATCTGCTACTTGATGGTATAAGTTTCTTTGTCTTGGGTATGTGTATTCGGGTTCGTGAGCTCTAGTCTAAGAGGCCAGCGCATCAATTCAACTACTTGGGGAAGTGGTCTCTTGACACCTTTTGGAATGGATTGCGTCGACTTGGTGGTTATGAAATTTGAGAAGAATTTTAAAGAGTGGGATGATACGTTCTTTGTTCTTGTTGATGATATAACCCGACGGAGACTTACAATGATCCTTCTTATATGGGCGACAAGATCGATGATATGGTGTGCGTTCTTGTGCACGGGCTAAGGCAAGCTTGAAAGAAAGCTTAGAATCTGCTCAATAAGAAGATTTACGGTTTGGGGAAGCTACCAAAGTCTCACTTTCAAGTGGCTCAATTTCTCTCTTGATTCAAGAGTCTTGGAAGCTTTGGTGGTGAATGTTTAAGAGATGATGACTTCTATCTTCTCTGACGTCTTTGCTCGATATCCTTATCTCGGTACTCGTATCATCATCTTCTTTAACTATATCATCTATTCTATCCTTGTAAATATTTATTCGAAAAACAAAATACAAAATATAAAACCAACAAAAGAAAATAGAAAAATATAAAACCAACAAAAATCCATAAAAATAAAAATCGAAAAATTTGAAAAATACCAAAAATATGTTTTCTCAAGACATGTCTTACAGTATCGATAACATCTACGGTCTTAGAAATGTCATTCAATAATGGCACGGGACCATAGATGAAGTTCGGCAGGAGGTGTAAATATTTTTTCAAAACATGTCTCAAAATATGGCTTCTGATTATTTGATTGTAACCGGGCTTCAAAAAATGGCTTGCGATTACTTGATTGTAACCCGTGCTTAAACTATGGCTTGCTATTATTTGAGATAGCAACCCGCTCTTTAAAGGAAGGAAAGTGCTACGCTAAAGCTATTTTCAAAAATATCGTGCACTTATCCTAAAACAATTTAAGGAAAGTATGTCGAAGGATCATTGTTCCTACACAAATGTTTTTCCGTCTAAAATTCTTGAGGAAAATATTTGTTGTTTTCAAAAATGGTGGTAAATGAGTTGCTTTAAAAACAATCGATTCGAGTTTTTTAAAAAATTGAAAACTCAATCAATGACTTGGTAGCTTTTTAAACTTCTTATAAAATGAGTCATTGATTGAGGGGAGAATGTTTTCAAATCTATATCATCTAACGAGCTTTCTTAATTATCCTCGTGCTTAATTAAAAATGATAATTGCACGTGTTGAAGGACTAGGAATTTAGGATATGATTGTTAGGTTTAGATGATTAGAGTTTGATTAACACATAAACCCCATACCTTATATGAATTGATTGATATGTTGGATTGACTTTTATTAGTCGATTCTTGTTTGGGTGATGTCGACCACCATATATCGTATGTATGTTCACTAACGTATGCGGTATATTGGTATAAGAATGTTCGATCCGGATCCCACTATTGATGATGATTGGATGCGAAAGGAAAGGGTAACTATATCTTGGGTTGACAAATGAAGAAAGCGGAGCTTAATTGGACTTCTATGGAGAGTTGGCATATATGCAACGTAAGAGGTCTCCTTGCATCAGCAGATGGTTTTCTTCTAAGTGATTGAAGAAGCGGAGCTTAATTGGACCTCGGTTGGCATTCAAAATGCAACGTAAGAAGAAGTCTCACTTGCATCTGAGACGGTTTTCTTCAAGCCTTACGGCAACAACAACAAGCGCGACTCAACCACCTAACGAATCTTTGTGCGGGATACCATTTTAAACAATTTTGAGTAAATTGAATTAAATTGTTTTGAAAATGGAAAATATTGTTTTGAAAATATATTGGACTAAATTTTGAAAATCACGGACTTCATGTTATCAAAACCTAAGTCACTCAATTATTGACTTGTCATGGATTGAGGAGAGTGATTTAAAATAAAATATTTTCAAGCGATATTTCTTCACAAAGTTCCGTCTTGTACGATAATAAGTGGTGATCTAAAGATTTAATGTTATGTCATGGTATGATTTTTCTTTAGAATCAAGGTCTTTCAAAATGAAATTTTTTACATTCTTGTTTGATTGTGAAATTGTTTTGTTTTACTTAAAGATCTCTTAAAACTATCATACGACACTAACAATCTTTAATGTCTTAAAATGGTCCTTATCATCATCTTTCAAAATTGAATCTTGCCACGTCTTTCCCAAAATTTTATAAATGATTTAAATCGGTTGGGATCACAAATCTCAAATGGTTTGATATTTTCGATCGGGGTAGAGATCGTGTTTTAAATCTCAAATCTGTTTTAAATGGAATTGGTTTTAGTCCTTTAAAGGCACTCCCGCCTCCATGTGCCAAACGATTTCAAATACACAATGCACATGTTGAGGAGGAGGATTTATCAAAAACCGGATGAGTATTTAAACAAGGCCACATTTTCTCCCATGTTTTCTAAACCTAATTAAATCACTTGGGATCCAAAATCTCAAAGGGTTTGATATTTTTGATCGGGGAGAATTTGTGATTTAATAATGAAATTTGATAAAAGTTGATCGTTTTGATTCGGTTGTGCGGTTGCTCTCTCATATGTGCTAAGCGCTTTCGAATCTCGAAGCACATATTGAGGGAGCAAAACCATCAGTACAAAAGTTTTTAAAGAGATTATAAAGTACCTTGATTGAGTTTTCAAATGGTTTCTTAAATGGCTTTTGTGATTGTGGATGTGCTTCAAAAGAACTCTTGCCTCTATGTGATAAAATGTTTTAAAATATCCTATGCACATATTGAGGGAGAATTTTACCAAGAAAATCAAATGGCTTTTCCATGGAAATTGTGATCAAAGAAAATATTTCAAAGTCCTCTTGCCTCCTTGTGCTAAACAATTTCAAAATCATACGCACATGTTGAGGGGAGGTTTTCTAAATGATCAAAACTATTAAGGTACAAAATGCTTTGATCTCGTATCACAAGTACCTTGATTGTTTTCAAATGATTTTCAATTGGTTTCATGAAGGAAAGAACAATACCAAAAGACCGACCAATTTACTTTATGCATGGAGTTATAAGGATGGTTAGGTTAGGTATTTGTTCCCACGATCCGCCAAAACCGGAGGGATCTACCGAGGACAATCCACTAGATAGTGTAGAGTCCTTAGGTATATTGAAAAAGGAGAAAAATGAGGAATGGGAAGAGTGCGGTGAGGCGAGCTAGTCTTGGAATAAACCCAACAAGGTTCTAGTTATGAAGTCTCGGTAAGCTTGAAGGGTTGAAGAATGAAAAAGAAATGAATGTGAAAAGGGTGAAAAGAAATAGCCCTCCATCAATTCAACCTTAGGCGTAAACGGGTTCAATTCATATACTCTTGGTGGTTACTAAGGTAACACTGGTATTGAAGACAAGACATCATGGACCCGGTGATGCCTTTGCACTAAACTTCCCAAACCACTCAAGTTCCTCTTAAAAGGGCTTGTTTCATTCTCACGGGAACCTACATAATCTATCGACTTTCTCTTAGAGATTGTTGATATTGAAGAAGGAGACCCTCTCCACAGTCTCCCGTGAAGGAACCAAAAATGCACTATTGAGTCTAGAGCCAAGAGATCATCCACAATATCTCGTTAGGACACTAAATTCTTGAAGACTTGCTTTTCACACAATGTGGAAAGTAAGTATATATTAAGAGTCCTCGCATTATCCTTGTGGTATTGCGGAACATCCGAGTGATATGTAAAATATTCACGATGAAGATGGAAATCCTTCTAGAGCCAACATCAAACAAGCTCTTGGTGGGTGACATGTGAGATCTTTCTATAGATCAAACTTGTGACAAGCGGATAGAAACAATGGGAGATTCATTCTTGAATCAACCTTGGTCGAGAATGGAATTGGCGAATACTTTTGGAAAAACCGTTCGATGTGCAAACCTTCTTTCTCTAGCACGTCGAATGTGTATTGTTTTCAAATTCAAAAGTATATCGATTGAAAAATACTTTTAGAAAAACCGTTCGATGTGCGAATCTCTTCTTTTAGCTAGCACGTCGAATGTGTACTCATTCTCTAATACAAAAGTATTTTGATTGAAAATTGATCTTTCTCATAAAACCTTCGTTGTATTGCAAAACTCTTTCTTCAAGCAATACGCGATTGTTTTCAAATCATTTTCATCAATCGGTGAATCTCAATTCTTTGGTTCACTCACTCCGTGTTGTCTTCTTTGAGGCGTTCGGTTTGAGAACGGCTAGAGCATTGCGAAACCTGTCAAGGAGATTCTTAGGAATCCTACGATCACGAGGCGGTGCTTATCTTGATCAGCGGGGAACCGTGGGCGTGTACCTCAATTCAGCGAAGTGATCAAAGACACTTTCGTGCGCTTTATTGCTAGCTGTTGTTTGCGGTACACCCGACGATTGCGGTGATCGAATTGAGGTCAATCCAAAGCCGCATGCTCGCAAAGCATCACACTTAATTGAAGAAATCATGACTGGTGCATATCTACATAACACGGCTCGATATTTCTATACTATGCTTACGCTCTGCTGCTTGCAAATATCATGAACCGATGAAGGCTTCGCTACTACGATGGAAAGATGTCATGATTCAAAAGTGTGAGCATGTCGGTCCAAAGTCACAACTTCACATGATGGCAACACAACTAAGGGTGATCCGAGATTTCTTGTGGTGATGATCTCAAAAGCTCGAAGATCATCAAAGATGTGGATCGGTTCAAAGACCTCCTTGAAAGTACAAATCAATGCGGACTTTGAAGAATCACTACAAAAGCACAAAGATTGCGGAATTGAAGAATTCAAGTCTCTGAGCTCAAGAACAATGACAAGTATAGAATGCTAGGATTGAAATGTAAAACATGGGGTGACCTCCTTAGGGGAGATTGTTAGGAATTAGAAAATTCCATAGTGAAGTGTCGGTCACCCCAAATATTATCTAGCATAAGTTAGCTCGTAGACTTGTCGTTATTTACGTTATTATGTAGTTAATTAGTTAGTCGATGGCGTAAAATAGTTTAGTGCAACACCGTGGAGGAAGGACGGGTCTTTACCCATTGTATCCACGATCCAGCGGCCGATGGGAGGTCGTGTATTGTGTAAGTATAAATACCCTTCCATCCATGGAAGGGTGGTGCTCATTTTAATCTAATCTTTCATTTTGTGTAAACCTCTAGCAAGAACACCTCTCTCTCTACTTCTCTCTCTAGAATGGGAAACATGTATTTTGATCTCCCAAGACCACCGAATCATCAACACAATAAAATAACGATCCTACAAGTGTGCTTCATCTATTCATTTCAACCAAAATGCAATCGATCCACCCTCTCAAGCCCTTCTATTATCGATGTGTGTTGATGCACCAAAAGATGGTGCGGTGAGACCAGAACCACCTCTCTATCTTTGGGGAGTGGCGGATTCACAGCACGAGGTCTTTGTTGAGACCGAGTCTTGGAGGTTAGGAGTAAGATGTTCCCTCCTATAGGAGTCATCGAGAATCATCAATGATTCACTTGGATTCACTACATTGTCATCTTGAAGAAGGGAGAAAGGGCGATTTATTTGGTCTTGGATAGGGTTGAGGAAAGTAATGTTGCCATGGGTTTGATTCACCACTTGATGATGATGAAGAATATGATGAAAATGAGGATGTGAGATCTATGATCTCAGGTTTGGTATTCATGGTACAATTTTGTTAATTGGGGTTATTTTGCATCTAGGGTTTGTGGTAAAATTTGGGGATCTTGATGAAGAGATGAGTAACATTGGGATCATTTTATAGGCGGGTTCGAGGTTCAATGAGTTTAATGCAGTGGGTGGTACGGTAATTCTAGAAACTTACGAAGATATTCTTATCTTTGATGCATTCTATTGAACTTATAACCCTTGATTGATCATGTGTTCTATTTGAAGTGTTGTTTTGGGTTGGGTCAAAGATGCAATGCGTCGGCAATAGTCAACAAGCGGTCAATTTTCTTTGACTATAATTTGGGCAAAACTATCAATCCACCATCACTCTCTTGAACAAACAAATTCCCTCTCATTCCGCTTTCAAACACTCACCATTTCAAGAATCATAACCTAAACACTCATATCCTCATGGCTCTTGAATTTAAACATGATCACAACAAAGTTGCATTTACGGGAAATGGCAGGGATATGAATTATGCAGAACCAATGGTGGAATTCGAAAAGGTCCAAGATTTTTATGCTCTAACTCATTCTCCAAATGAGATATATGAATCATGATTACTCAATTTTGGGAATCTGTGAGAAGAGGAGTGAGGCAGAGATTAGAGGCGTGATTGATGAAGCAGTACATAGTAACAGAGGACCTAATTAGGAGGAAGCTTCACTTGGAAGATCTTGATGGAGTATTTCACTCTGTCGGGAAGATGTGCTTAATGGGCTAAGAGCTATTGGCTATCGAGGAACAAGAGCGATATGTGGTGAAGAAGGAACTCTGCACGAAGTGGAGGTTCTGGTTCTGTATTGCTTCAATGCATGAGCAACAAGGCGGAGGATGGGACGATTCTCTACACTGGCGGGCTATGGTATTGTGTGTCTTTCCCAGGGTATCTTTCAATTTTTCTAAGTATATTTTTGAAAACTTGGTTGAAAATATTCAAAAGAAAAGGAAAATTTTAATGTACCCAAGGTTTTACAAATTATTTTAGACACATCTACCCAAGCCCAATCTTTCTATCCATAGGTTCTTTGGTCGCTAAATTGTTTGCAACCATGAGTACCCACTTCGGAGAACATCATCCACTAGCGACCATGTTGCCCCAAGGTAATGAGGCTGCTGATGAGGAAAATGTAGCTCATAATCCTCCTTCGTCACCTGTTGCTACTGATGGTAATCCATTAGTTAACCTTGATGAAGGCCCCTCATCAACTGTTGAAGCAAATCATGTTGCTCAAGACCAACCACATTGTCCCAGTCCAACACCCACACTTGTTTCACATGAAGAATCAGAACATAATAGACTACCCACACCAAGTCCTGTTAGGGATCCTCTCAATGAAGATCTTCCTCACTTTGAGCATGACCATGATTCTCTTGAAAGGTCAATGAAGCTCCCCACCACAGGCGATCTCTTGGTGGGCGAGGACCCTATTACCTCTCATCATCTATGCTCTTGTCAGCGGTATCTTCTTGAGGTTAATAGTCGAAAAAGGAGCTTGCGAGACCAAGTCGTCTCTTGGGAGTAAGATTGAAGAAGCTGAGAATCAAGTCAAGGAATTAGAGGACAAACTAAAGGGCCCTCCAAAAGGAAGCTTGTGGTTTCTTGATGAAGAACAAGAAGTACCTCATTTTGAGTCTCTGGATATGTTGGTGATGTTTCTCTCAATGATCCTTCATCGATAGTTCTTGCTTCCTCTAAGAAGAAGGAACATCGCCTTTAAAGAAGAAAGAGATCCTTTTTACATAAGGTTTCTTACGAAGCTTCAAAGGAACACAGGGTTGATAAGGATGCATCTGGCGGCGTGCTATTGGAGGATGTATCTTGGATCTAATCAATCTTCATCCGTTCAAAAACCAATGGACCCTTCACCTTGAGATCCGTCGGCGTTCTTTGCTATGACCACTCCGGTTGATAATCTGCATCAACATGTTGATTTGGGTACTACTCTTTGAGGTTCGATCGTTGATTTAACTAAAGATGTATGTGCTAAAGCCACGATGATAAAGGGAAAGATATAATAGCGAAGATGAGCTTGGTCGGACACGGTAAGTGAGGAGGAAAGACTAGGTCAAGCAAGTAGATTGGCGAGTTTGAGAAGTCAAAGGAAAGTGAAGTATTGGCTCATCGACTTGAAGCAGAGGACTTTTCATCTTTAACTCACGAGAGAAGAAGAGAGCTGGATGCAATGAGGATTCGGATACTGCTGAACACTGGGATATTCTAACTCGACAAGTCATTTCAAGACCTTCTCTTGCTCAAAGTATACTAGGTGGAGATTTCCTCGGTGACAATTATGTGGGCGAATGATGGCTCGGGGAAGACAAAGGAAGCAAGAAGCTATCGCACAAAGAGGCCATCAAAGCTCGGATGAACAAAGACAAACCTCCTTCTAAAATTTGAAATGAGAATGGTGGTGAAGAACCAATGCTCAATGTACAACTACGGGTTAACAATGAAACAAGTCATGGCTTTTCACGATCATGTCTGTTCGCAAATATAACAAATCATGAGGACGGATCATCATCTTCAACACATTCTACCAACTTGAAAAGGATTGTTGAGAATGAAGGCGCTCGAAGCCAAAGACTTAAGTCGGATGATGCTCCACCCAGGTGGCGTCTCGGTCATTCTGCTGAAGCAACCGAAGTTGCTTCCTCTACTAACAAGGGTCAATCTGTGAACCATCTTCCAATTCTCTGAAGCACTGATGTATCGGCTCCACTTCATTAGTGGCTTTGTTGTCACACCGGAAGATTCTAAAGTTAAGGAAGGCGATCTCATGAAATAAAAACAAAAGGGCAATAAAGATGCTCCAGGGATAAATGCACTTCGTGGTCCAACTAAGTCTCCCTCTGCCTCTTCAAGTCCTACCACAAATGTTCACGATGAAAATGCTCCCTCTGGGGAAATCTATAAGCCTGGTAGGAGGAAGAAGAGAATGGCCAAAAGATCTTCCCTGGATCTTGAAGCAGATAACTCAACTTTCATTATAGAAGGATCTGCTGCTGATTTTCCTAACGAAGATCAAAATGCATTGGAAGATTGGAAACTGAAGGATGATGAGATGAATGTCATTCATCGAAGGAACTCCCCTTCAATGGAATTCACCTTTCTGAAGGAAATTCTACACTTGGTGAGCAGGCGGACTTGATTTCTCTGTACACTCGAGTTACCTCCCATTACTGCAACAAGGAACCACAAGGTTCTGGGATGTTCTTACCAGGAGATCTTCAAGTCCTGTTAAACTCTCATATTCCCAATAGCAAGGCTCATTCCATTTGGGAGAACTCACATCGGTGGAAGGTTGCGTCCTGGAGATTCTATCCTCTCCCTCGTGTACATGTGCTTGAAACTAAGAGTGGAATCACTGTATGTATGCTTGCTGAAAGAAAGTATCCATTGCCCAAGAGACTTATGGAGAAGATGCTTAGTCAGAAATTGGAGATTCCTCCAGATCCAGTGGGCAATGAAAGACTATCTGCTTCAACGGTGGTGGGTTTGATCAAGACTCAACTTCTACAACAAAGATAGGCCTCATCCTCATCCTAATCATGACATTTGGTATTCTCTGCACTACCTTATTTTGTTACATTTAGTTTTTGTTATTTATCTATTTACGAGTTATTTTCAATGGTTATTAGTTAAAAAAAAAAAAAAAAACTTACTTTTATGCGGTTTTGTTTGTTGTCTATTTTGATGGTTTTAACTCACTTTGATGTACCTTGTGTATGTCAAAGAGTTGACTAGTCAAAGGATCGACTTTGGTAAAGACACATCAAATCTCATTGATAGTGTAATGGTTTGCTCAAAATCATAGGGTGTCTGACCACCCATGCTTCATTCTTGAGGGTTGTATGGTCATCAATTCACCATGGTCTATTCATTTTGGAATCCAAGAATTGGCTAGCCACATGAATATGGGATGTGGTAAAGGCAAGCGACTCCATATTTGGTTCTCAATTCACCAATTCTAAGAATTGACTAGTCTGAGCAAGCGGCTACAGGTAAAGACACGTCAAATCCGTTTATATGGTTCTTTGGTTTGCCAATAAATCGAGATGGTTATCAATGTACCATTGTTTTCGAACTCGAACATGTGGCTACTCCGGTAGTGATGGCTATTGGTAAAGAGACATCAAACCCATTATTTTCAATGATTCACCTCTCACAGGAGTTAACACACAGGAAGTGATGAGAATAGTATGAAACTTATATGTTTTGATGTACATGATGTCATAGGTTCTTTGCAAAGATCACGGTGTCTCACCGCTCGGTCATCGTAGAGATGTTCTTCTTACGAATCTTTGTTCTTTGATCCTCAAGATCTTGGCCATTCATAGCTCGAAGTGTTTAAGATATGGGAGGATCTTGTTTGGAAATTTTCAAGTAAAATGGCACAATCCTCAACGGCATTATCAATCTATCAAGGGCTGGAACTTAACCTAGTCAAATTCCGGTTTAGGGAGGATTGTTGGGAATTAAGGTAAACTCTCGATTACTGCAAGTATCTGCGAAGAGATTCTGCAGAAGAAGAATGGATTCTTTGAAGTTATACTTGACGAGTAAGTGTAAAGCGTAAATCGTGTTCTGCGAAAGTACAAATCCAGCGTGGGAGAGATAAGCTCGGTATGGAGTAAAAGTCGGTGTCGTAAGATAGGTTGGCGCCGTATTATGTAGAGCTTACTCGGAATAAACAATATGATTAACAAAACAATATGATTAGTTGCATGCTTGTCTAGATGCATGCTTGGTCTATGTTAGTATTAGGAGCGTACATTGTAAATGCTCATTAGGGTTTCTTGCCTATATAAGAAACCATGATAGTATGTTATAGTTAAGCTTTTCTCAAGTCTTTCAAGTCTTGTAATATATCCGAAACATAGAGTTTCAATAATCAAAAGATCCATAGAGGATCAAAGAGTTCTTAGTTATTATAACTTGTATTTACTTTTCGCTACAAAATACGAGTTGTAGAGATCTTCTATTAGTTTGCTTGTGATTACATAGGCAACACTAACGATCTCCGAGTGCTTAAGATCTATCAAGGTCTTTGTGTTTACAACAATGGAAGCATTGACACGTATCATGAATAAAGCGGGGAATTGCGGTTTTTTCGAGGGCCTCTCTCTCCCTAATAATGGTCCCACTCTATCTCATCTTCTCTACGCGGATGATTGTACCTTTTTGGGGGAATGGTCTTTGCTTAACATTAAAAAGGTCACTAGAATTTTGAGGGTCTTCTACTTATGTTCGGGGCTAAATATTAATTTGGGGAAATCCCAAATTTTTGGGGTTGGTGTTGACGAGGGGGAGCTGCAAGCTTCTGCGGCTAGTGTGGCTTGCAAACCTAGGACTTTCCCTTTCAACTATTTGGGCATTCGCATTGGTGGGAATATGAATAGAATTGTGAATTGGGATTTCTTGTTTGAGATTTTCAAATCTCGGCTATCCAAGTGGAAAGGGCAGTGTCTCTCCATTGGGGGGAGGGTTACTTTGATCAAAAGCCTTCTGGAAAGCCTGCCGTCTTACTATCTCTCGTTATTCAAGGCTCCTGCTAAAGTGGTGGAAGGCTTGGAGGGTATTATGCATCGCTTCCTTTGGGGTGGGACGGAAGAGTCGAAGAAAATTAATTGGGTAGCATGGGAAAAAGTCGCTTCTCCTGTTAAATTTGGAGGTCTTGGATTAGTAAGATTAGTTGACACTAATGTTGCTCTCCTCTCGAAATGGATTTGGCGATACAGATGCGAGCCCGACAGTTTATGGAAGAAAGTGGTGGATGCGCTTCATGGTTCCTCTAGACAATGGTCCTCGCTCCCGTTGTGTAAAGCTACTTCGGGGGTTTGGGCTAACATTGTTAAATCGGTTTCTAAGATCAAGGTTTCAGGGACCAGTTTGAATCAAGCGTTTAAAGGAGTTGTGGGTGATGGGAAAGCTATTAGATTTTGGTTGGATCCATGGATTTCCAATGAGCCTCTCATGGACGTGTGCCCCATTTTGTTCAAAAAAGAAAAAGAGAAAAGATGTTTAGTCAGTGACAAATTCGACTCGAATATAAATGGTTTCTTATGTTTTAGTGGTTCTCGTATGGCTAGCTGCTTCGAAGCCGAGGAAGAGGAAAGAAATAAGATAAATAATCTGTTGGTGGGAGTGCACCTCAGTGGCAGCCATGATCAATGGAAGTGGATTGGTGGGAATCATAACAAATTTAGTGTCAAGGCTGTCAAAGATTTCATTAGAGGTGGTTTGGACTTTAGTGACAGGGTTGTTTTCAAATGATCCAAGTGGGTTCCAAAGAAGATTAATATATTCATGTGGAGGTTATGTTGAATCGCCTTCCTACGATGGATGCCCTTGATTCTGACGCCATGTAGGCTCCTCGGTCTGCAATTTGTGCGAGCAGGAAATGGAATCGGTGGAACATCTTTTCTGCTCTTGTCATGTCGCGTTGAACATTTGGTCTCAGGTGAGTAATTGGTGCAAGACTGCCCCTATTTATCTCTTCTCCTGTTTAGAACTCTTTGACATTCACTCGACTGCTACTTCGGGTATGTTGAGAAGGAAGATTTTAAAGGGTATTATGTTTACCTCGTGCTGGTGCATTTGGAAGGCCCGCAATGCCAAAAGATTCGATAATGCCTGTATCGATTCTAGGATGATCATGCAAGACATTAAGTCTCTTAGTTTTTTTTTGGTATAAGAACCGAACGAGGAATTGCTCGATAGGTTGGAATGATTGGTTCTCTTTCAATTTGATGTAATCTTTGTGTAGTTGCCTTCCGCTTTTTGGCGGGGTTTGTGCGTTTTGTGAATAATAGTCTCCTTCAAAAAAAAAAAAAAAAAAAAAAAAAAACTGCAATTAAGATTGACAGTAGACACAATATTCTGTAGAATAGGAACAATCTGATGGGTGCTTAAAGAGATCAAATGGTTGGCTACCTTCCAACACTCGATCTGCCATAAATCCTTTTCCTTGACCCTTTAATCGATGAAGGTGCCTAGTATTCCCTCTTCTGCTTTTTGTTTCTAGCCGTATATACGAGATAGCCTCCAGCTTGCCTTCTGTATGATTTTTTTTTTAATTGGAAAAGTGACTGCTATTTTGTATGATTAGGGTTTGACGGGGCGATCAAGGAAAGGCGGCTAAATTTAGCTGGCACTGCGTCGAGGCGATCGATTCCGATCCTGTGTTAGATAATGATAAACCCCGTGGGTATAATTTTATTATTCACAATTATTTATAATGGCAAAACCGTAGATGCCCTAAACCCATAAACCGGACTTGGGCCTATTATCTACTAACAAATTCATGGTTCAGCGAAAAGATAGATTTAAACTACGGTAACATTTCACAAAAGATAGTGCTGATATAATACTTTAACATGTATAATTGAGTGTAAATCATCACCTTTTATATAAAGTTTTTTAACTCGCTTAGTAAGCATGAGTTAAGCGAATAAAAGTCTGAAAAAAATACACCGAGACCCATTGTACTTTTATATGGATCTCTTTGTAGTTTTTCGTGAGCCTCGATGTACTTATGGTTGTGTTTACATCTTTCCTAAAGCGGTAGAAAAAGCTTTATATAATAATATAATATTGTCATGTTATGATTTAAAAATAATTACATATATATCTCTTTAAAAATAAATAATTACATATATATTTTTAATATAAGTTTTTGATACACATATATAATGGTTTTAATTAGTTTTTGGGTTAGGATATCCATACATCCCCTAAACTGATTCTAATACCTTTAATTGTTTTATTTGTTTTTTTTTTTTTTTTTAATTTCTATAATTTTGTTTCATTATAAAACCATGAAATGAAATATGCGAAACATAAAATATAAAGTTTGACAACAAATACGAAATAAAAATTGATAAAAAACAAAAAATCCTAAACAAAAACTGATAAAAAGTTAACTAGAAAAAATAAAAGATTAGCTAGAAAGGGTAAAATGTGTCATGAGAGTTAAGAGTATACATAAAAACACGTTTTTTTTATTTTTTTATTTTGAAAGGCAGCATTGTATTAAACAACAACAAAAACAAAACAAAACAAACGACGTTCCTCCTCTTCAAACAAGACAATTAAAAGAAGAAATCAAAAAAAAAAAAAAAAAAGGCCAAACTATCCCAAACTAGATTTTACAAAAACACCTTTAGTTTTAATATGCATGTGGTAAAGAACAAAATAATTTGAAGTCAGATTCTTGCCTATGACAAACAAAATAGAAAAAAAAGTTAGCAATTAGTTAAAGTGTGATGTAAACGTATCAAGGGCGGAGCAGGTATTCGATGTTAGAGAGTTTTACTTTGTCATAGGGGTGTTGATCGGTTCGGTCGTGGGTTATTCGGTTAGTTCGGTTCGGTTAATTCGGTTAAAATATTTTTTAAGTCATCAGAACCGAACAAAACCAAATTCAATTTTGCTTTCGGTTCGGTTCGGTTAAATTCTTATTCGGTTCGGTTTCGGGTTGGCGAATTTCACTAATTTTTTAAAAATAATAATTAGATAGATATTTAGCAAAAAATATATTTCAAGCGTAAAAGTATTTTATTATATTATGATAACTTTTAATAGTATTTATTTATATATAAATATACTTAAAAGTATATAATATATATATATAAATATATAAAATATATATATTTATATGAATTCGGTTTTCGGTTCGGTTTTCGGTCAAACCGCCAAACCCGTCACGGCAAAGGGAACCGATAGGTTTGCTCGTGATGAGTATACATTACTCGTCACCGTCTCCACTCATTTGATGGGTTCATTTTTCATGTGACTCATACGTGGGTGAAAATTAACAAGATTATCAGCCTATCAATGTACGGATATCCGCGGGTTATGGGTTTTTCCTCGCCCGTTGCCAGCTAGTCTCGCTAGTACTCAACTAGTTTCGGCCCTATCAATCATGGCTCAAGTCAATTTCGGTTGCTCTGCAAACGACTCCAATCACTTTTGGTTAATCCAGAAATTCGAATTTGTGCATTTTATAAATTTTCTCATAGAAATGTAACAAAATATTATTGCCTACAACATTTATGTGAATTTGTAAACGCGTTCTGGAATAATTTGACTCGAAATATGTACTAGTAGAGATATTACCATTTCAAAAAAAACAAAGTAGGATCATAGTAGACTTCATGAATCAAAATTAGTTAAGATTTAGATGTGAACGTGCAATATCATAATGGAAATTGTGAGTGAGCGATTGCTCACATTAATTAACTGTATTATCAGAATAATGCTAGACTTTATATGGTTGACTTAGTTATTTGGCTATTATTTTGTTTGTGTTTGGATACGGTTTTTGGTTGTAAAGTGAAACGGTATTATTGTGTTTTGCCTTTAATGTAATTGAATAGAAATAATTATGGGTTCCGAGTGATTTAAATGTTTATTATTAACTTGGCTAGTCCAGTAGGATTATTGGCATATCTAGTTCGATCCAAATGCAATTCTCATGACTACTACGTAAGGAAAACATAATGTGATGTCTTTGCTGGAACGTAGTGTTAATATCATTACAAATTGTCGCAAATCATTTTTTCTAAAATTTAAATCTCGTTATGTAAAATTGCTATCTACTTTATGCATATGCAAGTATCGGATGGGGTTTTGCAACTTTTTTTGGTGTTAATATCATTACATAGTGAAACTAATTTGTGTTTGGTTCACGTTAGGAAATTATAGGACAAAGCTCGAAAATTGGAATGGTAAAAATGCTCTTTAAACAAGTTTGGAGATCAACACTTGTGTTGGCAAAAAAATTAGTATAGTTTTCTCATATTTTGCAAAGAACTAACCTACAAATTCTTTACTTTATAAGATCAACCAAAGGAATGTCCCTTTATATATAGACCCAAATAATCGTATAGCCTACTACTAGCTTTATAAATGTAAATTGATGTACATGACGCGATTATTGTGTAGCCTATATATAGGACATACCTTAACATTATAGAAATTGGCTATCACAAGTGAAACAAAACCAACGAGATTATTCTCATAACAAATTGTATTGTAACGATAAGAGAATTAAATTGCACATTTTTGTTTTTTATTAGGACAACTATTTCATAATTTAATTAGTTATATTAAATTAACAAATTTTTTTGTTTGCACAAGCAGTGAAATGTGCAAATGAGTAAATGTTGATTTGTGGGAGTTGAAACACACGAAACGACTAGAAGTGTGTGTGAACATGGAAGATTGCGTTAAGCACGAGAAGTGACGTTATATACGTTTATACTTGAACTAATATTCGACTTATTAAATATTACTTGACCCGTCTTTTGTCCGATTATTTCAACCCGATTACCCATTGACCGGTCAATATGGGTGTTTGGATCGTGCATATGGGCTAAGGATAGGTATGTTTGGATTAGGAAAGTGAATTAATTTGGAGCTCAAGTTTGAGCCCAAGTATACTAGGTTTTGGAGGGTATAAATACACCCACACCTAGCCAATTCATTCATGCGTTTTATATCCCTAAACCCTCCCTAATATCAATCGGTCTATCACCTATAATCTGATCAGAATTCTCTTTTCCGATTAGGGTTCTTATTTTGGTTTTAACGAAACTACCCGTTTGATCCAAGAGTGTTTAGAGGTTCGTTGTTTTGGTGTCCTTGTTTTTAGTTCCTGGTCGAACTCTGTTTTGAAGCAAGGGGTTCGTATTTTGGTTCTCAGACAGAAGCTTTATTTATCGGACATAAAGCCACGTATATATCGGACAAGACAGTTTTTGGTCTTGGGTGTTGCTACGATCTCGGACAAAAGAGAAAGACATGTTCTAGGGTTTCGTTGTCGTGGTTTGTTCAAGTATTCAAGGGTTGATTGAGTAAACGTTCACGACTAGCTTTATCGGGGCGTATTCGTGGTTAAGTGTTTCTGTGTGGACTCGTAAAGGTATTCGTTTTGAATACTTGGTTTTCTTGTTCGTTTAATTACTTGCGGGCAATGTTGCAAAAATCGGTCAACTCGGCCGATTAATCGCCGATTAATCGTTAATCAACCGAGTACCTTATCGATTTTCGAAAATCGGTCTAAAAATCTGCCTAGGAAAAAATCCACACTAAGCAGTCAAAAATCGGCCGAATCGGCCGATTAATCGGCTGAATCGGTTAAAAATCGGCCGAATCAGTAAAAAACCGGCCGAATCGGGCAAATCGGTCATTTTAAAAATAATAATAATTTAGGCATTCTACTTAATTTGGAGATGGTATATTTCATTTATAACGCACAATGGGCATCACAATCAGAATTTGAGCCTTTTATTGAGGTTTGGAAACATAGCATGCTTGGAATCGGTTAAGAGTTTTAGTTTGGTCTCCAGAAAATTACAGGAAATGCCAATCCGATTAATTATCGATTAATCCCTACTTGACCGATTACTCGCTGCAGGGTGGTCGACCGCCTGACTACCGATTCACGATTTTTGCAACGTTGCTTGCGGGTGACTACGAGGGTTAGTTTTCTTTATCCCTTTTATTTATAATTGTTTATTAGTTATGTGTTAACCTAATTGCATAAACTAGATCCAATTTCGCTGCGTACTCGTTGCGTTATTTGGTTAACTAGATTTAAAATCCCAACAGTAAATACATAGGTGGCGTTCAGTTGGAAAATATTTTCTTTCATTTCCTATTTCTCGTTTTGTAGGAAAAGGGAGGAGAGTTTTATTTTCACAAAACAATGGAAAATTTAGAAAACGCGTTTAGTTTGAGAAACATGTGTTTGTGTTTTCCATTTTGCAAAACTGTAAAACATGTTTAAGTGTTGTTGTTTTCTATCTCAATTCTCTATTCACCTTTGTAATATTATAAAAACATCTTCAAAACACAAAAACAAATATTATAAACTAACAAACTAAATTATAAAATAACTAAAAAAATCTAATACGAGAAAATAAAGAATTAAACAAGTAAAATAAACATCAAATAACATGTTCAAGCGTCTACAATTCGACATAAAAACATTAAATTTGACATAAAGTAAAATTTCCTATTTCATCCGTGTTATACGTTTTTATCCGTTTATGTATGTTTTTATTCATTTTGTACGTTTTTATATGTTTTTAAACATTTTTATACATTTTATTAGAGGTGGCAAACGGGTCGGGTCGGTTTGGGTCATGGGTCATGGGGCATACAGTTCCTGTTTTGAAAATGGGTCAGATGGTTTTGGTCGGGCCGACCCACTAAATTACAGTGTTTTCATCTGTTTTTTTAAGTTTTCGATTGTTTTTTTTTACTCTTTCGTCTGTTTTTTACGTTTTCATCCGCTTTTTTATGTTTTCGTCCGTTTTATTACGTTTTCATCTGTTTGTTACTTTTTCGTCCGCTTTTTATGTTTTCGTCAATTTTTTTTACGTTTTCATCCATTTTCTTACGTTTTCGCCCCCTTTTTTAAGTTTTTGTACGATTTTTTACGTTTTCGTATTTTTTTACGTTTTCGCCCGTTTTTTACATTTTCGTCTATTTTTAACGTTTTCATTCATTTTTTTATGTTTTCGTCCATATTTTTACGTTTTCGTTCGTTTTCTTACGTTTTCGCCTGTTTTATTATGTTTTCTTACGTTTTCGTACTTTCGTTTACGTTTCCAGCCGTTTTTTACAATTTTTTACGTTTTCTAAATTATAGTGTTTTCATCCATTTCTTTTACGTTTTCGTCCATTTATTTACGTTTTCGTATGTTTTTTTTACGTTTTTGTCCGTTTTTATAAGTTTTCGTATGTTTTTTACGTTTTCGTCCGTTTTTTTACGTTTTCGTTAGACAAAACGTAAAAAATGAGCAACGTAAAAAGCTGAAAATGTAAAAACGAAAACGTAAAATTCGACAGCGTAAAAATCGGACGATAACATAAAATCGAGACAGCGTAAAGAACAAACAAAAGCGTAAAAAGCGGACGTGGGCGTAAAAATAGTCTAAAGCGTAAAAGCGGTTAATGCGTAAAAATCTTACGAAACGTAAAAATCGGACGAGTTATAAAAAGCGGGCGAAAATGTAAAAAGTGGACGAAAGCGGACGACAACAGGAAGGGACTAAAGCGTAAAAAGGAAGAAAGCGTAAAAGCGGCCTAAGCGTAAAAGCGGATGAAAATGTAAAAAAGCAGACAAAGCGTAAAAATGGGCAAAACGTAAAAAGATGAAAACATAAATTGAGCGAAACGGTAAAAAAAGACTAAAGCGATAAAAGCGGGTCAAAATGTAAAAAAGCAGAAAACGTAAAAATCGGGCGAAAATGTAAAAATCGACTAAAGCGTAAAAAATAAGCGAAAATGTAAAAGAATGGCGAAAGCGTAAAAAAGCGAGCGAATCGTAAAAAGACATAAGCGTAAAAGGGGTCGAAATCGTAAAAAAAACGATTAAAAAAATCGGACGCAAACGTAAAAGATGGTAAAAACGTTAAAAATCAGAAGAAAATGGACGAAAACGTAAAAAATCGTCGAAAACATAAAAAGTCGGACGAAATCATAAAAAACATAAAAAACGAACGAAAACATAGAAAAATGGACGAAAACGAACGACAACGTAAGGAAACGGACGAAAACTTAAAAAAGCAGAAAAAAACGTAAAAAATCGGACGAAAACCTAAAAAAAAAGACAAAAACGTAAAAAACCGGAGGAATACGTAAAAAAAATAGAAGAAAACTTAAAAGAACAGACAAAAACAGCAAAAAATTGACGAAAACGTGAAAAATCGAAAGCGTAAAATCGGATGGCGTAAAAAACATATGAAAACGGACAAAAACATATAAAACGTACAAAAATGTATAAAAACGGTTAAAAACCGACGAAAACGTATAAAATTAGACGAAAACGGATTAGGGGTATTTCAAAAGAAAATAGGTGAAAACAAAAAAAAAAATGTCTTGTAGTTTTGTGTATTAAAGTTGGAAATAGGAATTTTGTATTTTGTAGAGAATTTTATTTGAAAACACTAATTTGAACGCGATCTTTATTTTCTTTGTTTTCCATAAAATATTTTGTTGAAAATAATGATGTTTTCCCTCAACTAAACGCACCCATAATGTTTGAAAATCACCTACCGAGAAATAGTTCCACTTATTGACAATTCTTGAGCTCATATTTCTCAAATTATGTCAAGACTAACCTTATCACGTGTAGAAAATTTGAGAATGAAATACGTAAGATAACTAAATAAAAGAGTTTCATGGCATCGTAAACAAGTCTCGTTACAGAGTGAATGATCTCATAATCACATGATACACAAAATTCTGAAATAGTTGGGCCGACTTCTTTTTGAAAATGGCCTAGACTAGCAATATAAAAGCGAGGGTGTGTGAATCTGCCACTTCTCTTCACTTGTCTTGCGCGTGTCCACCTCACATCAATATCACTCAATACACTAGCTAAAAATATCACGTCACAACTTACTCACTTATCTTCGTTTAGGCACCCACCCTCACATACGCATAAACACAAACACATATATTCTTTGTCCGTTTCTTCGTCGTTATCAGCAACTGAAATAGGAAGTGGCATTGCATCATGGTATCATGGCTAAGGATGGCACAAAGTGGTAAAGTCTTGCGTGGGATTTAGCGACAAACAGCGGATCATCTGCTCGCTTTCTAACAAAGCCAACCCAAATTAAAAGGACTCAAAAGAACATTACAAAATATAAAGTTGGCTTCCGAAAAAACGCCAAAAACCTATCGCATCAAATTTACAACTCTAAGAAAAAAAACACCTAAAATATCACCTGACTCAATCTAATAAAAAACCTCCTAGTGACTAACGCTCAATTGCTCTACTTTAGAGCGATTTGAGATCCAAATAGAAGACAACTTATGCACTTGGGCAAATATGTCTTACGATTTGATAGCTAGCCTATCCTCAAGAGTTGCATGAACAAGCATGTTTCGCTACTGCCACACATTCCACATAAGAACTCCGTGTAACGCTCCTATTCACTTTAGATAATGAGGACACCATTAGAGGCGTAGCTACATGAAGGCCTTGGTGGGCCATGGCCCACCCAATAAAAATTAAAATAGTACATGTTAGTTTTGCCCATTAAATGTAAAAATTAATCAATAGTGTGATTTTGCTTTTAAGTCTACCGAAAGACAACAATTCACGACTACTATTGTTTTGTGTTACATCTCGGCCTACCCATAAGTAAAACCCTGGCTACGCCACTGGACACCATTGACTTAAATATCCATCAACAACCCAGAATTGTTGTTTTGTGGGGGTCGTGATATGCCACCGACTCCAACATTTGAGCTACGATAAACAATTAGTCGGGCATTTACACATGATATGCTTAATAGTTTCGCTATCCAAGATACAAAAGGGACATGTATGCAAGGACGGAGCTTGAACTCTATCTTCAGAGGCCCCAAATATCAGTGAGTAATTTTAGAGGGCTAAATGATAAAATAGTTTATTTTTTCACTTGATTTATGAATAAAATACATTAAATACAAAACAATTTGGAGGGGCCACGACCCACCCCTGCCTTAGTAATCCTCCATCCATGCACGTATGAGAATCTAATCAAACACCTTCACTAGTTAAGAGTGATCTAGTTGGTAATCTTGTGCAAGTAGGGGTGCCATATGGGTCGACCCGACCCGAACCCGATAATGCCTTATATGGTCGGGTTGATTCGGGTACAACATACCTTATCGGGTCAACCCGATAGACCCGATATCGTTATAGGGTTGGGTTAGGGTTTTAGCTAATTTGTTATTGGGTTAACTCGATAAACCTTATAACCCATAGAACATATTTAAGCATCTTTAATTATACAACTAAAGCCCATATATTATATTTTGGAATGGAATTGGCAAGCTGCTGAGCCTACTGTAATGAAATGATCAATGTTTTGTGAAAAGAATTGCTAGCTAGTAGCTATTGTATTGAATGCATTGGCTCATGGTTGAAAACTTAAAAAATCTTGCCATTATTTTGTTAGTTTATGTTTCTACTTGGACTAAAAACTCTTGCTAGCTTTTGGTTCTTGTTTTTATGCTTACTGCAACTTAAAAAATCTTGATGATTTTGTAAATAAAGTTTTATACAAAGTTTGCCATTTTTATTATTAAAGCAAGGATGCAACTTTTATGATGCGTTTGAATAGCAAAATGAACAAACTTTGTCATGACAATCAGATAATGTGTTTACCACTAGTAGTTACTTCCTTATACACTGATATTGTTCGAATTAACTGCAATGGTATTACTCTTCATTCTGTAAGTTTTGAATGTTTCTAACTAGAGAAGCATATGTATATGATAAAAGCTAGGACAAGCGTATGTACACTCCAACAAATAGAACAGGATGTTATACACAAGATACAACATAACCAATACCTAAATGCCACACGTAATCTGAACATGCCAACATTGCACAGTTTATTTCGATCAAGCCAATAATGCAAAGTCACAAAGGTATTAATGATATAAATCAGATACCATATAATGTAAGTTACATTAGCATTTTTGACCCTAACATTTTGTGCTTGATTAATTGTCTAACCCGATAACCCGCAACCCGATAGCTTATCGGGTGGGGTTGCGGATTAGTTTTTTTTTAACCCGATAGACCGACCCGATAAGCCCCAAACCCAACCCGTTAACTCGATTGACACCCCTAGATGTGAGTAGGGGTGTTAATCGGGTCGGGTTCGGGTCAAACGGGTCGGGTCCAAGTCGGGTCAAGACCAAAAATAATATACCCGAACCCGACCCTATTTGAACTCGGGTTAGCCGGGTTCGGGTCAAATCGGGTCGGGTTAAGTCGGTCGGGTCAAGTCGGGTCCGGGTTTGTGCCATTTACAAGATCACAAAATTTAACTTTTAAACTTGGTGGTTTCTTACACAACTAAAAGCAAATGTATAAAACACACAATTTGTTTGTTGCATTAGTTTGTTACATACTTATATACTTACTGCACATTGCTTATAGAAGATGGTTTGGTTAATAATGAGAACTAATACAAGAAAAAATGCGACAAACCACCACTGACCGATAACATGCAACAAAACAGATCTTTGCTAAACTATATTCGCATGAGAATATAAAATACTCATATGAGTAAAAGGCCACCAGAGACCATTAGATACCAAAACAAATATCTATAAGCCTACTATACCAAAATAGCTTCACTTGTAGACCAAAATAACAATTGCAGACTTAAACCCAAACAAATATCAGTAGCCAAATTACTACTTACCCATAACTTGCATTCAACTCAATACCATACTACACAAAAAATATTCTTCCATTAAACTTTATATTTATGATGTTGCCTACAACAGCACTATATCAGTACATCAAAAAAATTCTTCCATTGAGGATGCAGTAGGCAACATTCATCTTACAATGCTAAAACGAAATTAGTACTTCAGTAGGCACCATCATTGTCTACAATACTAAAACTACATTAGCCATTTAACTTGGGCTTTCATTTAGATGTTGATTAGATTAAATCATATACATAAACATACTGGAATACATAAGAAAAAAAAGTCGGGTTAGTCGGGTTGACCCGAACCCGACTATCTAAAGTATTTTGAACCCGATACCGACCTAGTTCATACTCGGGTTAATCGGGTTGACCGATTGACCGAGTTGAAATTTGGACCCGAGTAACCAACCCGATTATGCTTAGTCGGGTTCGGGTCCGGTCGAGTCCGGTCGGTCGGATTTTTGACACCCCTAGATGTGAGCAACCTCTACAAACATATTCTATTTTTTTTGGGGTTAAACTATTCTTCACAAATTTTCGACCTATCTCGAAAGGCCTAAGGAACGATGTGGCAATAAAATGGGCTAAACTCTTTGTTGGCTTACTTAAGGCCCGTTTCCTGACCATCTTATCAAATACAAACATATTTGAAAGGCGACCATACCTGAATTAAAGATGTTAGATTTAGGGGGTGCTTGGTTGAGGGGTATAAGGCCTAATAAATAGGAAAAGAAATGAAACATAATGCTTGGTTGGCTCTAATGCAATGACCTATTATTCGATAGTGGGTAATGGGCCATTACCCAATAAATTCAGGAAAATAGTTTCCTTACCCTTTCTCTTTTCTTAGCATTCTCTTTGCCTTTCTCTTTCCCTTTCTCATTCCCTATTTTGAACCAAGCGCACCATTAGTTTATCAAATACGATATTTAGTTTCTTTATTGTATGTGTTTTTTGAGATCCGAAAAATTAACCAACTAATATGAAACCTAAGGTATTGTTTATTTTTAAATTTATATTTTTTCTGAAAATCGGACGTGTTTTTTTGTGATTAAAAAAAGTAACCAAATAATCTGAAACCTAACACTCAGTTCTCGAGTTAAAATTTAAAAGGAAAGGAAAAGAAACGGAATATTTTTTGTGTTCTTGAGTTTTTTTTTAAGAGATGAAAAGGAAATGGAAATGAATATGAAAGGAAGTTTTGTTTATAAAATCTTCCTCCCAAAAATGGGAGGAAATGGAAAGGAAAAGAAAATGATTATTGGTTAAAGACTAATATACCCTTATTAAAACATTTGATATAAACAACTAAAGGGCATCCATGTAATTTAAAAAAGTTATTTTTCTTTTCCTCCAACTCAAGAACATGGTTTACGTTTACATTCATTTTCCTTTTCTCTATCTCAAGAACATATCAAATAACACTTTCTTTCTTTTTCCAATTCTTTTTCTTTTCCAAATCTTTTCCATTTCCCTTCACTTAAACTCGAGAACTGAGTGTAAGGTTGTGTTTAATTTTAAATTCATATTTTTTCATAAAGTTGTATGTGGTCTTTTTCTCTAGTAAAATGATGAAAAGTTAGAAAACGTATTCAAAGATAGACTTAGGATCAAATGAGAATAAATCTTAAAATAAGAAAGATGAGAAATACCTATAACCACATATTAAATATGTGTCGACTTGAATTGGATTCTCCCTTAATCTTTTTGCACCCAAATATATTTTCTAGCTAAAAATTAGATGCATATACATATTTTAGATGCATTTTAGCAAGTTAGGCAAATCCAATGTATTTTTCGTCCTCTGTAGGTCAAATTTGTTGTAAGTACTACTTTGCATCGTTCACTTCAAAATCACTTTCGAAACTAGCTGAAATGTATCTAAATGAATAGAGATGCCTCTAATTCAAGTCGGCGCATTTTAAATATGCTGTTATAGTCATTTCTCATCTTTCTCATTATAAGTTTTCTTCTCCCTAAATCGCTACTCTTCAAAAATATTGTAATTTCTATTTCTAAAAAAGTAGGTGATTTAAAAAAGGGCAAATCACCAAAAAATGTAGTTAACTTTTTATTTTTTACCATTGTATGTAGCATTTTTTTTCTCATTCTGTCAATAAACCTCTATCGTTAGTCCTTTACGTATGCAGTTACCAAAAATACTGCATCTTTAGTCATTTATGCTAACGATCGTTAATAAATAACTTAAAAATTTGGTTATCTTCACGCTAAACTTGCGTCGTTGGTCTTTTATACTAACGATCGTTAAAAATAACAAAATTTGGTTTCTTACGTTTCGTCCGTTTTGTTCACGTTTAAATGCGTTTTACACTTTTCGTTCGTTTAACACGCCGTCCGTTTTTCACGTTTTATCGTTTTCATTCGTTTTACGTTTTCGTCCGTTTTTCACGTTTCGTCGGTTTTCCATTTTTCGTCCGTTTTCACGTTTTCATCCGTTTTACGTTTTCATCCATTTTACACATTTCGTCCATTTTGCACGTTTTAGTTCGTTTTACGTTTTCATCCGTTTTAACACGTTTCGTCCGTTTTAACATGGTTTCGTTTGTTTTCACGTTTTCATCTGTTTTACGTTTCATTCGTTTTGCATGTTTTATCGCTTTTACGTTTCGTATGTTTAACACGTTTCGTCCATTTAAACACGCCGTCCGTTATTCACGTTTTCATCCATTTTCGCGTTTTCATCCGTTTCTACGTTTTCATCCGTTTTAACACACTTTCATCCGTTTTTTCACGTTTTCGTCCGTTGTTTCATGTTTTCATCCGTTTTTACATGTTTTCATCCGTTGTTTCACGTATTCATTCATGTTTGCACATTTTGTCTATTTTTTCGCATATTAATACGTTTTCGAATGTTTTCGGCCGTTTCTACACGTTTTCATCCGTTTTTTACATATTTCATCCGTTTTATACACTTTTTCGTACGTGATTACACATGAAAAAACTGATGAAAACGTGAAAAAATGAATGAAAACATAAAAAGACGGACGAAAATGTGAAAAAGCAGACGAAAACATGTAAAAACAGATGAAAATGCGTAAAA
This sequence comes from Chrysanthemum lavandulifolium, assembly GCA_022545495.1. Lineage (NCBI taxonomy): Eukaryota > Viridiplantae > Streptophyta > Magnoliopsida > Asterales > Asteraceae > Chrysanthemum > Chrysanthemum lavandulifolium. The sequence goes on along the minus strand of CM040238.1, from coordinate 151,806,511 downwards.
CGGATGAAATCGTGAAAAAACGGATGGAAATGTGTTAAAGCGGATGGCGTAAAATGGAGGAAAACAAGAAAACGGAGGAAGGCGTGTTAAACAGTATAAAATGTGTAAAGCAGCACAAAATCGTGCAAAGCGGATGTAAAGCGTGTAAAGCGGATGAAAACTTGAAAAAGCGGCGAAAGCGTGTTAAAGCGGACCAAAGCGTAAAGGCGGATGAAAATGTGAAAAAGCGGACGGCGTAAAAACGGATGAAAACATGTAAAAGCGGATGAAAACGTGAAAAAGCGAGCGAAAACGTGTTAAGCGAGCAAAACGTGTAAACCGGCGAAAGCGTGCAAAAATGGACGAAATGTGTTAAAGCGGATGAAAACGTGTAAAAGCGGATGAATACATATGTAAGCGGATGGCGTGAAAAGCGAACAAAAGCGTGTTAAAGCGGACAAAAGCGTGTAAAGCGAATGAAAACATGAAAAATGGATGAAAATGTGTAAAAGCGGATGGCGTGTAAAAGCGGTGAAATTGAAAAGCGGATGAAAGCGTAAAAAGCGGATGAAAGCATGTAAAGCGTGAAAAGCGGACAAAAGCGTGTTAAAGCGAGCGAAAACATGTAAAACGGACGGAAGCGTGAAAGAGCGGACAAAACGTAAGAAACCAAATTTTAAGTTATTTTTTAACGATCGTTAGTATAAAGAATCAACGATGCAAGTTTAGCGTAAGATAACCAAATTTTAAGTTATTTATTAACGATCGTTAGTATAAAGGACTAAAGATGCAGGTATTTTTGGTAACGGGTACACATGAAAGGACTAACGATAGAGGTTTATTGACAGAATGAGAAAAAAAAAAAGAATGTTACATACAATGAGAAAAAGTGACAAGTTAACTATATTTTTTGGTGATTTGCCCTTTAAAAAATGAAGAGGAAAAACACAGAAAATATTTCTTTATCGTGTACTATTTGAAATCATGTTGTAAATTAAAAAAAGTTGGTTTTATTTTTTCTAGAATATTCTTTTAAATAAAGAGTTAATTGCATTTTTGGTCCTTGTGGTATGGCTAAATTGCAGGTTTATTTTTAAAATTTTGAAAGTATAATGATAGTTTCCATTTTGAAGTTTGGATTGCAATTTTGGTTCTTGCATAAATTGAAATGACTAAAATACCCTTTATCTTATTCAGACAATACAAGGGTAACTTGGTCATTTCACACTAATTAGGGACCAAAAATGCAATCCAAACTTCAAAATGAGCGACCTAGACCCAACGACTTTTTAAGATTCGAGCGACCTTCTATTTTGTCATTTTCTATACAAAAGTCAAACTTCTTAAAATATTATTTTATTCTTTTAGCGTGTTCCTAATGCTGAGCAACTTAAGCGAATTACTTTAAGCGACTTTTTGTACTTTTTACTTTTATACTTATTTTGTCAGCTTACTTTTCAAAATTATTATTTTTAAAATACTTTTAAATTACTTTTTCCAATGAAAAAAACCATTCCTTAATATAATCGACTTTGAGGCTCATGTACATGTTGTCCATGCGGATCTTATTAATTCAACTCCCCAGAAAGATGGAAAACGAGTCTGAAGATGTAAGCGCAAGGAAACCAGCAACATCTGATTCAACGGTTCAAGCCCCAACACCAAGGCCAATCCAAGATGGTGAAGAACGCACCCCTCGGTCCCAACCTCCTCCTCTTGACCACTCATACGTACCAAAACTTAACCCATGTAACACCCCAAATTTGTTTAGCGGAAGCATACGTGTTATTCGGGAGCGTTACGGAGTTGGTGAATCATAACACAAGTAATAAAGAACGGAATACATACTCCGTTTGATTTTATAAAATAGTTTTAAAGTATTATCTTACAACATAGTTTAAATAAATGGGTACATCCCATTAGTTATAGTGGTCCCAAAGTAAAACATCATTTTGTGTAAAACACTTCTTTAATACTACTACGACCATACTTCCGCTTCTTGCCTTGCCTTCATGAACAAATCTTAAACACCTGAGAAAATATGCTAAAAGGTCAGCTAAAAGCTGGTGAGTTCATAGGTTTAAATTTAAAATAGTAAGCTTGGACCATTAGCAAAGACATATAATCATTACAACGAATATAATGATATATGTATGAATGTCTATTACGTTAGCTCTAAGTTCATGCAACCGATACTACTGACGACAGTTCTGTATGCTAAAAGATGTCATACAATATAGGGGCCCATAGCAAGTGTTTTGTCCTCAACACTTGATTCCGACATGGTATACGTTTCGCCTTGGCCTTAGCATGGCCAACCGAACGGAGGAGTCACCCTCAATAGATCTATTTATAACATTCGCGTTTCCCAATGGGAATTGACGGTTCATGAAAAGGGCATTCTCTAGGGACATAAGGGCTTAGGCTAAACCACGTAATAGTAATCATGTAATAGTTTTGGTCCATAAAATGTTTTGCATATTTCTCACCCCAAAAGTATAAAACAATTTATCAAGTAAAAGTGGGGCTATGAAACTCACCTTAGCAAATGTGCAAATCCAAATGTGGGATTAGTGATGATTGTGGAGCGGCACCGACACGCGACCTAGATAAGGAGGGCAATGTTTTAGTCCATTGTTTTAAGTATTCTTTACTTAAAGTAATTCAATGGTTTTTATAACGATGTTATTACAAAAAAAATACGTTTGTAAAATTTGTTAAAATGATTTTACTAGTAAGTATCTGAAGTATATATACTTTTCATTTTGACATTAATATGGTTTTAATATCCAAAGTTTGATATGAAAATAATTACAATGTTCCACTAGTAAGTATATAAATGTGTATATACTTATTTTAGTTGACGCAAAATGGTATTGTCGAAACTAATATTAGGTTGTTTATTTTCTAATTGTATTTAGAAAATATTTACGTTAAAGTTGAAAACTCTCAAATTTATTAGTTTACAAAATGATTTAGTGGTCCTTATTTGATTACCAAAATTTGTTCTTAACATTTACAATTCACGACTAATAGATTGCTTGGCATAAATATGTTTACTCGAACACATTTGACATTTAATCTTGATAAACACTTGTTTCCTTATATTTAAAACCATTTCACTTGTTTACTTGTGTCAAGACTTTACACGTGACGTAAATATCAATAGGTAACGAAATGAATGGAAGGAATATGCGGAAACGAGTTTAGTTATTTGACTCCCGATTAAACTCTTCGGGTTTTATTTGATAAGCCGTATAATTTTCTTAAACGAATATTCAACAGACATATGGGTACTCGCTTATCACAACTGGGCTGTAGCCCGACAGGATGGGTATGGCGTTGGGCCTAGGCCCGAAGTGACATATGAACAAGAAAAGGGCTTCGGCCCAAAGATGGTGCACTTGGAAGACCAAACCTGGGCTTCGGCCCAAGGTGCTGCGTGTAACGAGGGGAAGGGAATGGGCTTAGGCCCAAGTTCACTCCACATGCAACAGTTGGAACAAAAATGATTTTCCAGGTTTTTACTTCTAGTACCAATTTGAATAACTTAGAACGACCGAGAGGGGAGTGATTTTCTTTAGCGCATACTTCCTATCAACTTCAAGTGAATATCATAAGAGTCGATTGTGAATACCACGAGCCTTGTAATGACTTTTCATTGAAACAAGTAACAACCTATCACTAGATTTCGATGCAACATGTAATGGCAAAGAGGTGACTATAGCTCTTACAAAACTTGACTTATCTAGTCTTTCTTGTGACAAGAAACCAAGCGGACCCATTTGTATATGTCGACTCAAGTTCATGATCTCATATCAAGACTATAGTATCAACGACACATGTTTCCTAGTCATTCTATTTCGCTTTTATAAACTTGACTTCTACTTCCTTGGTTTATATGACTCATTGAAACCAAAGTTAGCAAAACAACACCAAAAACTCAACTTCTAGTTTCTTTCTTGGTTCATTTGTCTCGACGGAAGTTCAACATAACATCAAAGTGACACTCTAATTTTCGACATAGATGATTTAAAGAAAACAAAACATGGTACAACTACATAATAAAATTTTAGTACAAGTTAATAATTTAACCTCATAACAACAACAAAGAATACAACAACAAGAAAGCTCATAACCTCAACTCAAGATGGTGCGTGAGAACGAAAATTGCTTCGTGGTTTCGGACCAAGTGAGACTTGAATTAGCTTCTTCTCTCCTCCAATTGCAAAACCCCCAATTCAATTTTTAAAAAAACCCTAACTTTCACAAACCCTAATTTTTTTGATAAGATTTGGTGAGAATCTGATTTGGGGCTTTTGCAATTTGGATGGAGATATAGAAATAATTTGAGAAGGACTTGGGATAACTTTCCCTCTCTTGGTCTTGGCTTGAAGCCAAAATCGGCTAGCCTCCAAAAATAATCAAGCGAATCTTAAGGTGGATTTGTTGTAGAGATTTTGCTTCCCTTGAGATTCGTTTTGCTTTTTCTTGGATTCCTTATAGCCGCGCATAGGGGATTTGGGAAGAAGAAGAAATCTTTCATGAAGTGAGTAAGAGAGATGAAGAATATTAGGATTTGAGATGTTTGTTTACCCTTTTTGGAGAGGAGGCGCCTAGGAGGTGAGTTTTGGATTGGTGGTCCAAGGGAGGTTGAAGATGAATCTTCCCCCTTTGGTTTTCACGCTAGAGAGAGAGAGAAGTACTTTGATTGTTGTAACAAAATCTATTCCCTAAGCTGTTAATGGGGCGTGGGTGAGGGGGAGAGAATCAAGACAAAAGATTTTATTTGTAACTTACTTTTAATTAATACAAATGTGTATATTTAAGTTGTAGTTAAAGGTTTTTAATTATTGTGTAAGCCTTGGAAAGGTAAGTGTATTCATTTACTTATATAAGTTGCATCCTTATAATAGTCATTGTTCAAGTAAAAGCGTTTTGAATATTTGGTGTCTCGTGACTTTACGTTGTGACCGGGGTATCATTGATTGATAATTTTTAGGCGTAATATTTTATGGTTACGCATTTGATATTATTATTGTTTTTGTAATATTCTTCATTACGGAAGTTTGTCATTTGTTTTATCAAGCCCTTATCATGGTGCGGTATGCGTGCGTGTCGGTCCTTTGGGAAGAACGAGATAACCTCTCGTCTTATAATTTAAATTATAAGACAAAATAAAATATTCATAAAATGATATGAATGCAAAAGTGGTGCGATTACCTCTTGTATGCGAGTTAGCTACTCAAATGATCGAGCAAAGCTTATGCATGCTTAATAAATTTGGCTTAGTAAAATGAATTACTAATTATCGTTAAATTTTGGTGAAAATTTACCGTGTGTCACATCCTCCCCGTCTTGGAAGAGAAAACCGTCCTCGTTTTCAGTTAGGATTGCTTTGTGAAGTAGAGAAAAGGTGTGGGTACTTGCGTTTGAATTGGTCTTCGCATTCCCACGTGTATTCTGGACCTCTTTGAGAGTTCCAACGGACTTTGACGATCGGGATGCGGCTTTGCTTAAGCCGTTTGATTTCCCTATCCATGATCTCAATGGGTTCCTCGACAAAATTCAATCTTTCGTCGACTTGGATTTCTTCAAAGGAATAGCAAGAGTTTAAATCGGAAAGACATTTCTTTAAGTTGCACACGTGAAACACGTTGTGCAGGTGAGTTCTTGTGGTAATTCAAGGCGGTATGCTACCGGTCCGATCCTAGCAAGAATTTTGAAAGGTCCAATATAACGAGGATTTAGCTTTCCACGTTTATCGAAGCGGATTACGCCCTTCCATGGCGCAACTTTGAGCATAACTTTATCTCCCACTTGAAACTCAGTGGCTTCCTCCTTTATCCGCGTAGCTCTTTTGGCGGTCACGAGTGCTTGTAGTCGGCTTTTGATTTGTACAATCTTCTCGGTAGTTTCTTGGATTAACTCCGGACCGATGGTGACTTTCTCCAACTTGCCCAAAGACACGGGTGATCTACACTTCCGACCATAGAGTGCTTCATATGGTGCGGCCTTGATACTTGTGTGATAACTCATTGTTGTAAGAAAACTCGGCTAATGGCAAGTGTTTATCGACCATTTCAAAGTCTATCACACATGCTCTTAGCATATCCTCTAGTGTTTGGATTGTTCTCTCGCTTTGTCCATCGATCGAGGATGGTGGCGGTGCTCATGTCGAGGTTAGATCCTAAAGCATCTTGAAGTGATTTCGAAGTTTGAGGTGAAAGCGGCTATCTCGTCGAAATGATGGAAATTGGTACACCATGGCGTGCGATGATTTCCTTGGTATAATTGAGCTAGTTTTCCATTCCATCACTTTCCTTCATCGGTAGGAAATGTCTTGATTTGGTGAGACGGTCAACTATTACCCAAATAGTGTCGTAGCCTTTAGAGGTTTTAGGTAACTTAGTGATAAAGTCCATTGTTATGCGTTCCCATTTCCACTCGGGGATTTCGGGTTGTACTAGTAGACCTGAGGGTCTCTGATGTTCAGCTTTAACCTTTGAACAAGTTAAACATCGGCTGACATATGTTGCAATGTCGGCTTTCATGTTGGGCCACCAGTACAATTTCTTCAAATCAAGGTACATTTTGTCGGATCCTGGGTGGATGGAGTATTTAGACTTGTGGGATTCATGCATAATGATGTCGCGAATTCCTCCATAGAGTGGTATCCAACTTCGCTCTTTGAAACACAAAGTTCCGTCCGACCTTTTTACGAATCCATTTTCACTTTCTGGCATCCCGTAAAGGTTCTCATTTGGACGATTTTCCTCTTTGAGTGCTTCCAATTGAGCCTCGAGAATTTTGGTTGGAAGGGGTGAACTAATTGTCATACCCAAGGATCTGACTCTAAGAGGTTTTGGTCGCTCTTTTCTACTGAGAGCATCTGCAACTACATTCGCTTTACCCGGATGGTAGCAATTTCGTGATCGTAATCATTGAGTAATTCTAACCATCGGCGTTGTCTCATGTTCGGTTCTTTCGATCCAAGATGTGTTGTAGGCTTTTGTGATCGGTGTATCGACACACCGTGCCATACAAGTAGTGCCTCCAAATTCGAGTGCGAACACAAGCGCTCCTAACTCCAAATCGTGTGTCGTGTAGTTCTTCTCATGAGTTTTCAATTGGCGAGGCGTATGCTATCACCTTCTCCCTTTGCATTATCATCGCTCCGAGCCCCTTATGTGAAGCGTCGCAATATACGACAAAGTCTTCACTACCTTCTGGTAAGGCCAGAAGTGCACTACACAACTTTTCTTTAAGGAGTTGAAAAGCTTCTTCTTCTTTCTCTCCCCAGTCAAACTTAGCGTTTTTCTGGGTTAGCTTGGTTAAAGATTTGGCAATCTTTGAGAAACCGTCAATAAATCTCCTGTAGTACCCAGCAAGTCCTAAGAATTGGCGTATTTCAGTAGGAGTTGTGGGTGTCGCCCAATCCTTTATTGACTCGATCTTGGCGGGGTCTACATGTATGCCTTGTTGTCGATTACATGACCTAAGAATTGCAGTGGGTATCCAAAATTCACACCGAGAATTTCGCATCTGATTCTTCCTTCTTCAACAATTCTAAGATTAACCTAAGGTGCTCTTCGTGTTCTTTTGCACTCTTGGAATAAATTAGGATGTCGTCAATGAATACGATCACAAATTTATCCAAGTAGGGTTTACACTCGGTTCATGAGATCCATGAACACGGTGGTGCGTTGGTTAATCCAAAGGCATGACTTGGAACTCGTAATGTCCATAACGAGTTCGAAGGCGATTTTGGGAATATCTTCTTCTCGAACTCTTAGTTGATGGTATCCGGACCTTAAGTCGATTTTGAATAAACACTCGAACCTTGAAGTTGATCGAATAAGTCATCGATTCTCGGGAGTGGGTAACGGTTCTTAATAGTTAGTTTATTCAACTCACGATAGTCAATGCACATCACGAAGGTTCCGTCTTTCTTCTTGACGAGCAGGATGGTGCTCCCCATGGTGACGAGCTTGGTGCGATGAATCCTTTTCCGCAAGTTCGACAAGCGGTTTGATAACTCTTGAAGTTCCGTTGGAGCTAATCGATAAGGTGCTCTTGCCATCAGTGCGGCACCGGGCACTAAATCGATCCGAAATTCAACTGTCGGGTCGGCGGAAGTCTGGCAAGTCTTGGGAAAGACTTGGAATTCTCTTACTATTGGCACGTCCTCCGGGCGTTTTCTTCCCTTCTTTTCGTCCTCTCCGGCGACTTGTGCTAGGAAGATATGACATCCTTCCTCGATACACCTTAACACCTTGGTACAGGAAATGACATGCAATCTTGAAGCATTTCTCCTGTCACTTCCGTCTCCTTCTATAGTTAGGACTTCGTCTCCATAGGGTACTTGAACGAGTTTCTCGTCGCAAATGATGGCAGCATGATATTTTGCTAACCAATCCATTCCGACAATGACATCGAAACTACCCAATGCTACTGGTATCAAATCGATATTGAATGGGTGGTTTAACAGGTTAAGGGTGCAACCTCTTATGATGGTATCTACCCTTTCTATGTTACCGTTAGCTAGTTCCACGTTGTATGCATTTCCTAATGCGGTTGGGGCAATATCGAGTAGTGGACTAAGCGTATTAGAAACAAAACTCCTATCGGCCCCGTATCAAACAATATGGATGCATAACGGTTATTTATAAAGGCGTACCCGTCACAACATTCGGGTCTTCCGAGCTTCCACTTTGGTTACCGCATAGACTCTCCCACGAGCTCCTTCTCCATTTCCTTGATTACTCGTTTGTCCAACATTTCACGAATCACGCCATTCCCATGGCTTCACGGATTCCCTCGGTTTCTGGATTTCCTTCACGACCTTGGTTTACGGTCTTCGGCATTCATTCTTATAATGCCCTTTTCACCACAACCAAAGCAAGTTATATTAGCTTTTGGGTCTGAGTTGGGGCCGTTTGAGCTGTCGCCAATGTTTTGGACTGCGGTTTACGGTTAAGTGTCCGATCTTCCGACAATTATGGCACTTAACGGTACACTCGCCTTGTGATGAAGTGTGCATCGATTACACAATAGTGCGATCCACGAATACGGTTTTCTTTCTCCGACATTCTTTGCATAGGCTCTAGCAACATTTTGCCTTTTGTTTTGGTTGTTGTGGTTGCTCTATTGTTGTTACCACGGTATTCATAGTTGGTGTAACCTTGAGAATGGTCATCCCATTTCCTCTTCTTGTCAACCACTTTTTCCATGGAATCCTCAATCACTTGGTCCATGAGTTTGTTGGCTACCTCGATGGTTTCATGGAGATCAATAGCCTTAGAAGTGGTTACATTGCCCTTGATAGGTTGAGGCAATCCTCAGATGTATCTCTCCAACAATCGGGTCTCGGTGGGAACCATTCGAGGACACAACAAAGCTAGCTCTTGAAATCGGCGATTATAAGCGACCATATTGGTACCTTGAACCTTTAGGTTCCAAAACTCATGCTCGAGTTTCTTGATCTCATTACGAGGACAGACTTGCTGAGTACCATTTCCTTGAAGTTCTCCCATGGCATGGCATAGGCAACATCGATACTAGCGGATTTTAGAAAATTGTTCCACGGTCAAAGCGACATCCGTGAAAGTGAATGATGCATACTTAACCTTAGAATCTTCTTCACGATTGCTGATTGAACACGATCTCGAGCTTTTCGATCCACCTAGTTAGACCGACAACTCCTTGGTTCCACTAAAGCTTCGGTCATGGTTTTACGAAAGTCTTGATAAGTACAAGTGCGGTTGTGAGTGGGTGGTCTTGAAGTTCCGGCATTAGTAGGCAGTGATTTCTTTGCGGCTAAGCGGCGTTCACCCGCTCATTGACCGGTTGGTCGATCATGGCTTGATTCATGATGGGTTGGATTGGAGTAACCCTAGCGGGAGTAGTGGCTTCAGCGATCGATCGGGTGTGACTACTGTTTGGAATAGCGACATTTGCGGCTTGGTTGAGTGACTCTCATTGGGATGGGAGCATTGGAGGCTCCACCGGGGTTGGTGCGTTTTGATCTTCGTTTTGGCGGCATTTCTGCGAAGAAAGGTGATGAGATATAGAACCTTTGAAACAAGGTAAGTGTCACGTAATAGTGTGGTTATTGTAGATAGATCATATGTGCAATCTATAAGCGTAAAGACAATTGGATAGGAAAATAAGTTTGTCATAGATAAAATTTGGTTACAAGGTTCCTACGGTACATGATGAGATACTATTTGAGTACAACCGAAATACAACGGAATATAAAGGAAGTACAATGGAAAATACAAGCTGAAATACGATGATAATGACTAACACTAATTGTTATAGCTCGGTTTAGTGCACTACAATCATGCAATGGAATCTAAGGATGATCGATGCGTAATCGCTCTATGGTAGCAATCGACTCTCGTTGTGTATCCTCCAATCTCTCGTCGTCTCATCCGTGATGCCAACATAGACTCTAAACCGAGAGTCCTCTGCCATCCCTCTCGGCGGTATCTCTCGCAATCCACCGGACTCTCTAGCTCCTCTAGTCGTCAGGTGTGTCGAGTCGACCTCACCCAAAGCTCGTACTCTGTTTGTCCCGACTCTCGGCGTCCTCAACCCGAGTCTCAACCCTAAAATCCATCGTATCCTCTCGTGTCTCTCGGGTCCCATGCTCTCAAACAACACATCGGTAACTCGGTCTAAACCCTCAACACGCCGCAAGCTTGCAAGCGTGTTGGATCGATCTCTCTAGGCGATCGAATGGACTCTAGCAATGTCTCACGAGAGTCCAAGCGAATGAGTATCCTCTCGGTGAGGTCGGATCATCTTCGGAGATCGACAAGTGCGGCTCGATGCGTGCCTCGGCGGTGCGGCTTCCTCAATGGTCTCAAGTCGTCTAGTGGTGCGCTCAGGCGCTCCATGTCTGCTGCAGATGGTACAAATGAAGGTGATGACGGGCTATAGCTCGGACTAGTGACAAGTGGTACCGGGCGATCAAGCAATCAATATCCCTCCAATCAATCTCACTACTCTCCTCCGATTGTGGAGAAAAGCGGCTCTCGCCTAATCCAAATGGTGCATCAATATCCATGTCATCGTCTAATCTCGAGCCATCACGGAGCTCGTCCTAGCTCTGTATGCTCGAACAATCTCAAACCACATGTACTCACATCTGCTGCTATGCTAACATAGCCGGGGACACTCTCGGTCGGTATGGGCTCGGTAATTCCTCCTCGGGATCCTCTTCCGGATCTTCTTCGGATCTTCCTCGAGTAAGAATCGGTAGATCTCCTAAGTCTCGATGAGGTGGTGACTCGGTGGGTGATGGTGTCGGTGACTCAAGTAGTAGAAGGACCCATGTAGCGGTAGCGGGTCATCCAGAAGCTAGTGCGAGGCACATATGAATACCGCTCTCGATATCCGGTACTCTCACAATCATACGGGCTTTTGCTGTAGCGTCAACAGGGCGATGGGTGGTGGTGAGGGTAGGTATAAGTGGAGTAGGTGCAATAGTTGGGCCGGGCTGCTAGTGTGGCTGTACGTATGGATCGGTGGTGAGTGTGCAAGTGGCGGATGGTCGGTGAGTGAGCTAATAGGATGTCCTCCACGAACATCGTGAGGAAAGGTTGGGAAGGCATAGTCTGTGACAAGGCGGTGCATATGTGTAAGTATGTGGAAAAATATGCTCATGATGGATATGAAATAGTGTATAAGTAAATAGGAAATAAAACATGTAATCCTATTAAATGAACTTTAAGTAAAATGGCAAGTAAGGCAAGCGACAATCGGTGGTCGTAGTATGATGTTTTGGTGAAAAGTAGTTATAGTTTAGGGTTTATATGTACCTAGTTCTCTATAACTTAGGCTCGATGCCAATCTAGTGTAACACCCCAAATTTGTTTAGCGGAAGCATACGTGTTATTCGGGAGCGTTACGGAGTTGGTGAATCATAACACAAGTAATAAAGAGCGGAATACATACTCCGTTTGATTTTATAAAATAGTTTTAAAGTATTATCTTACAACATAGTTTAAATAAATGGGTACATCCCATTAGTTTTAGTGGTCCCAAAGTAAAACATCATTTTGTGTAAAACACTTCTTTAATACTACTACGACCATACTTCCGCTTCTTGCCTTGCCTTCATGAACAAATCTTAAACACACGAGAAAATATGCTAAAAGGTCACTAAAAGTGGTGAGTTCATAGGTTTAAATTTAAAATAGTAAGCTTGGACCATTAGCAAAGACATATAATCATTACAACGAATATAATGATATATGTATGAATGTCTATTACGTTAGCTCTAAGTTCATGCAACCGATACTACGACGATTCGTATGCTAAAAGATGTCATACAATATAGGGGCCCATAGCAAGTGTTTTGTCCTCAACACTTGGTTCCGACATGGTATCGTTTCGCTTTGGCCCAAGCATGGCCAACCGAGCGGAGGAGTCACCCTCAATAGATCTATTTATAACATTCGCGTTTCCCAATGGGGAATTGACGGTTCATGAAAAGGGCATTCTCTAGGGACATAAGGGCTTAGGCTAAACCACGTAATAGTAATCATGTAATAGTTTTGGTCCATAAAATGTTTTGCATATTTCTCACCCCAAAATGTATAAAACAATTTATCAAGTAAAAGTGGGGCTATGAAACTCACCTTAGCAAATGTGCAAATCCAAATGTGGGATTAGTGATGATTGTGGGCGGCACCGACACGCGACCTAGATAAGGAGGGCAATGTTTTAGTCCATTGTTTTAAGTATTCTTTACTTAAAGTAATTCAATGGTTTTATAACGATGTTATTACAAAAAATACGTTTGTAAAATTTGTTAAAATGATTTTACTAGTAAGTATCTGAAGTATATATACTTTTCATTTTGACATTAATATGGTTTTAATATCCAAAGTTTGATATGAAAATAATTACAATGTTCCACTAGTAAGTATATAAATGTGTATATACTTATTTTAGTTGAATAAAATGGTATTGTCGAAACTAATATTAGGTTGTTTATTTTCTAATTGTATTTAGAAAATATTTACGTTAAAGTTGAAAACTCTCAAATTTATTAGTTTACAAAATGATTTAGTGGTCCTTATTTGATTACCAAAATTTGTTCTTAACATTTACAATTCACGACTAATAGATTGCTTGACATAAATATGTTTACTCGAACACATTTGACATTTAATCTTGATAAACACTTGTTTCCTTATATTTAAAACCATTTCACTTGTTTACTTGTGTCAAGACTTTACGTGGCGTAAATATCAATAGGTAACGAAATGAATGGAAGGAATATGCGAAACGAGTTTAGTTATTTGACTCCCGATTAAACTCTTCGGGTTTTATTTGATAAGCCGTATAATTTTCTTAAACGAATATTCAACAGACATATGGGTACTCGCTTATCACAACTGGGCTGTAGCCCGACAGGATGGGTATGGCGTTGGGCCTAGGCCCGAAGTGACATATGAACAAGAAAAGGGCTTCGGCCCAAAGATGGTGCACTTGGAAGACCAAACCTGGGCTTCGGCCCAAGGTGCTGCGTGTAACGAGGGGAAGGGAATGGGCTTAGGCCCAAGTTCACTCCACATGCAACAGTTGGAACAAAATGATTTTCGTGTTTTACTTCTAGTACCAATTTGAATAACTTAGAACGACCGAGAGGGGAGTGATTTTCTTTAGCGCATACTTCCTATCAACTTCAAGTGAATATCATAAGAGTCGATTGTGAATACCACGAGCCTTGTAATGACTTTTCATTCGAAACAAGTAACAACCTATCACTAGATTTCGATGCAACATGTAATGGCAAAGAGGTGACTATAGCTCTTACAAAACTTGACTTATCTAGTCTTTCTTGTGACAGTATGAAACCAAACGGACCCATTTGTATATGTCGACTCAAGTTCATGATCTCATATCAAGACTATAGTATCAACGACACATGTTTCCTAGTCATTCTATTTCGTTTTTATAAACTTGACTTCTCTACTTCCTTGGTTTATATGACTCGACTGAAACCAAAGTTAGCAAAACAACACCAAAAACTCAACTTCTAGTTTCTTTCTTGGTTCATTTGTCTCGACGGGAAGTTCAACATAACATCAAAGTGACACTCTAATTTTCGACATAGATGATTTAAAGAAAACAAAACATGGTACAACTACATAATAAAATTTTAGTACAAGTTAATAATTTAACCTCATAACAACAACAAAGAATACAACAACAAGAAAGCTCATAACCTCAACTCAAGATGGTGCGTGAGAACGAAAATTGCTTCGTGGTTTCGGACCAAGTGAGACTTGAATTAGCTTCTTCTCTCCTCCAATTGCAAAACCCCCAATTCAATTTTTAAAAACCCTAACTTTCACAAACCCTAATTTTTTTTTGATAAGATTTGGTGAGAATCTGATTTGGGGCTTTTGCAATTTGGATGGAGATATAGAAATAATTTGAGAAGGACTTGGGATAACTTTCCCTCTCTTGGTCTTGGCTTGAAGCCAAAATCGGCTAGCCTCCAAAAATAATCAAGCGAATCTTAAGGTGGATTTGTTGTAGAGATTTTGCTTCCCTTGAGATTCGTTTTGCTTTTTCTTGGATTCCTTATAGCCGCGCATAGGGGATTTGGGAAGAAGAAGAAATCTTTCATGAAGTGAGTAAGAGAGATGAAGAATATTAGGATTTGAGATGTTTGTTTACCCTTTTTGGAGAGGGAGAGGCGCCTAGGAGGTGAGTTTTCGGATTGGTGGTCCAAGGGAGGTTGAAGATGAATCTTCCCCTTTGGTTTTCACGCTAGAGAGAGAAGTACTTTGATTGTTGTAACAAAATCTATTCCTAAGATGTTAATGGGCGTGGGTGAGGGGAGAATCAAGACAAAGATTTTATTTGTAACTTACTTTTAATTAATACAAATGTGTATATTTAAGTTGTAGTTAAAGGTTTTTAATTATTGTGTAAGCCTTGGAAAGGTAAGTGTATTCATTTACTTATATAAGTTGCATCCTTATAATAGTCATTGTTCAAGTAAAAGCGTTTTGAATATTTGGTGTCTCGTGACTTTACGTTGTGACCGGGTATCATTGATTGATAATTTTAGGCGTAATATTTTATGGTTACGCATTTGATATTATTATTATTTTGTAATATTCTTCATTACGGAAGTTTGTCATTTGTTTTATCAAGCCCTTATCATGGTGCGGTATGCGTGCCGTGTCGGTCCTTTGGGAAGAACGAGATAACCTCTCGTCTTATAATTTAAATTATAAGACAAAATAAAATATTCATAAAATGATATGAATGCAAAAGTGGTGCGATTACCTCATGTATGCGAGTTAGCTACTCAAATGATCGAGCAAAGCTTATGCATGCTTAATAAATTTGGCTTAGTAAAATGAATTACTAATTATCGGTTAAATTTTGGTGAAAATTTACCGTGTGTCACAATAAATAGGTCCCCATAAATTATCGAGTTTGATTATGATCCTTGACCATGCCTCCTTGCCAAGCTTCCACCGAACACGCACTTCAAACATCACTTAAATACCGAGAAAGCATGCTAAAAGGTCGCCTAATTTGGTGAGTTCATAGGTTTAAATTCAAGTAAAAAGTAGTGGACTGTAGGGAGTTAATTTGCTATGCGAGACCTAAGATAGATACAAATCAATCACAAACCATATCATATCCGATATCTGGCAGGCCCCAGCGACTCTAGCCAAGACCTTTGTCGTAGCAAAGTCTAGAAACGATTGCTAACCCTGGAATAGGTAGAGGTAGAAGTCTACTCTTAGCTAGGCAACGTGTTATAGCAATTAGGATTGCTACCTTAGAGTAAGGCAACATCTACCACATATCTATCTAAACAGTCAAGCACATAAGCAAATCAAAATAGTTTTTTAGGGTCCAAAAACAGTAGCATGATTCTTACCCCAATTTAGTTAAAAACGTAGATAAAAGTGGGGCTATGAAACTCACCTCAAGCAAGCAACGCACAAATAAATACTAGCAGAAGATAACAGCTAATCACGGCACAACAACTATCGACTCGGCACAACCTATTAATGTAAACCAATTTTAATATATGTTTCCCAAAATCAACGTTATCTACCCAATGTACTCCTTTTCTTTATCTCAAAAATTTCTTGTTTCACCGTTTAGTCCTAGTGTTTGGTATCTTCATGTGGGTGTATAGAATCAATATGATGCCATGAATGCACTCAAACAACCAATATATGACTCAATGCAACACAATGAGACATCTAAGCTATAAGCTCTATAGTCCAATAAGTTTCAAAATAAATACTAGACCTTATCGAATTCGTCAACTCGATAAACTCAATTATTTATTCGTGTCGCTTATTATCCCATAAACCGGTCGCATCCTAAAGAGTCATAAGGATAATTCACCCATTAATAACGTTATCCTACGTACCTAGTGGGCTCTTATTAGATTCGTCAACCTAATAAGTCCACTACCCACGTGGATTGACGCTATTAATGTTAGGTCATCCGTAACCCATGCACACAACGTAAGTAAAAAAAATACTTGAAACTAGTATTAAATGCCCATAATTAGCATATTTCGATAAACGTGCACTCGAAACATTAAACACTTATTAATTAGAAAACCTTTCCATTTTTAGTCGTTAGTTTTCATTTAAAATAGTAAATAACAAGACAAGTCTTGTTATCGATATTCTTGGTATAAAAGCCTTTTTATTATTTACGTTTCATAGTTTATTAGCATTTTCATATATACATTTCGTCAAATTTCAATATTAGTTTCATATCGTTATTCGTTTCGAGTCCACAAGCACGAGTCATGACTTCTCGGCTTTTAATCAATCAATAGTCCAAACTATACTAAAGTCCATGTTACGGCGTTGTCGGGGTCAACTATTGACTAAAAAGTCAAAGTAACACCGACGTTGCTCAAAGTTGACAATTTAATATCAAGTCCAAATAAAAGTCATAATAGCGCAATTCAATCTCAAATCAACCCAAATCAATCTAGCCAACCAATCAACCAACCAAATATACCCGAAACCAATGTTATGACCTAATGGTCATGACACGGTCACTGATTAAGACCACGTGAACCAAACAAGCTCTAAAGCTTTTGGCTCCACGCCTCTCATCCAAACACCAACAACATCAACCCACAAGCTACCACAACGACCCGACCCGGACCCTTGGTCCAAATGGGTCTCGTACGCCACCAAGCCATGACCATCATGGGTCATGGTGGCTTGTACGCCCCATATCCACATCCAAACACTCCCCAAATCACTTCCACTACAACCAAACACAATCAATCAACCTCCAATCATTAACCAAACATCAAACCCATCATATATTCCTAATCAAAAACATGAAACATGACCTAAAATGCAAAAACCCAACAATATGATACACCACATGATACCAAATCACTAGCTAAATGTTTATTTACGTGTAAATTAGTTTTAATCCCATGTTTAAACCAAAAGCCCTAAATTTCGACCCATGTACAAGCCAAAATAAAGCCAAACGTGGCTTGTCAAAGCTTAAAGAAGCTTGACCCATGTTCCATTTACCTTTTTACAACCCGATCTACAAGATTTAATGAAAACCCTAGAATCACGGATCTTATTTTCATGATTTGGAGGTGTTAACGTAGGCTTTTGTGAGAGTTTTATATATGGATGAAAAGAGGAAAGAGAGATCTACAAGATGGTGGTGGAGGTGAGATGTCACTCGCCGGAATGTGGCCAGAATCTCGCTGGAAAGGTAGCGGCTAGGTGGTGGTTTTAGGGTTAGGGTTTTTATTTTTGAAGAGAGAGAGAGAGAGAAAGTAGAGAGAGAAAGTGGGTGTGTGTGTTTTTAGTGAGAGAAAGTGGAAGCAAAAATGAGGCTAGGAGTGGGTTTATATACATGGGAGCTAGGGACTTGAAAATAATTATTTTGGGGAGGAGGAGGACGTCGGCTCAAGTAAAAAAGGAGGGCCGAAGCCGTCATTTTTAGTAAACTATCCCGTTTACCCATTCCCGAGCTCATATATTGTCCCACGAGTGTCCCACGACATTCATTCGACTTTCTATTATGTTTATTTAAGTTTTTCCACGAGTTTTGACTATTTATTTGCCAATTTTTGAGTTACGGTTTAAAAGTTCGTTATTTCTCGCTTTAGGCTTTTATAGTCTTTGAATCGAATAGTGCCTACCAAAAGAGTTAAAACTCACGATAACTCATCCAATAATAAAATAAATCATAAAAACCAATAAACAATATCAAATCAAGTCATGGTCGATGAAAATAGTGATAAAGGCAAAAGCTCAGTTTAGTTTAACGTAATGCGGTTACCTAAAATAGACTCCCTAAAATTGCCAGTTGTCACACCACCCCTATCCTTGTTCTATTTGCAAGAATTACCCCTCCACGGGTATAAATACCCACAACCCTCCCATTTCTCTCATTTCTCTCTTTTACTTTCTCTCTCTACAAAAACACACAAACCTCTCTCTACCTTTCTCTCTCTAATAATCCGACCACCCTCCTTAGGGTTCCGGCGCCCGTCATCTTTTCCGGCGACCTCCTCTATTTACACCACCACTTCTAATCAATAGATCGGGTCCTTGTGACTCCTTTTCCACAACATACGCGCCACAAAACTCAAAAACGCACCTCAAATCTACGTGATGTGCTATTTCATCCTGCTTTTAATATTTATAAAACTTGAATAACTTAGGATAGACACATACTAACGGGCAGAGTACCCGATCAGATGTAGTAAATCCTTATGTAAATCCGAGTATCGTCCCAAGAGATCTGTGACCTTGAGAGAACTAAGATGATTAGATAAAACATAGGTAATATACGGTGGACAAGGTTGTTATAATTCATAGATATACTAATATTCTGCTCACACAAACACTAGAAATTTAGGTAAAAAGAGATCGATAAACAAAGCTTAACAAAGAATGCGAATATGAATAAATTCTCGGTAAGAATATTCAATATAGTGGTTAATTATCACCAGACTCCTTTGGTCGATTCGTCATGGCCTATGGTTCTTAGATTCCTCACCAAGATGAGCAGGTCACCCGGGATCATTTGGCAACCTAATAGCAGTCATTAAGCACCAAATCTACTAGATCTAGACGGTGGGAACCCGACCGCTAGGATCTTATATTCCCCCTAACCTCTTAAATACCTCCACTTGATAAGTGATCCTTTGGTCAATTCGCACACGAAGAGTGGTCGTACTATGGCCAATTTCTCCCATACTTCGCTATCTATCAGACTGGGGTCAGTTGGTCATATCTCCCAGCTCTTTAGATACCACCAAGCTTATAATACTACCAAGGCTAGCTATCTATGAAAAGACTAGCAAATGTCTATAAAGAATTATAGAGAATAACAATAACATAAATGCAAACTTTAATTAATAATATGAATTCATAATATAAGATCTAGAAAAATATAAAAAGAATCCAAACTTGAATACAAAGGAAATCGTAGACGAGAACTTCGTTATTCATGCTCCTAAACCATGCTTCTTATTCTGTGTTTTGATCTCCCCAAACCCTAGAAGGTTTGGGAAAGGAGAGATATCTAATACTGATGAAATCATCGACTATATATAGGCTTCAAAATAGTTACGGCGTAACCTTATTAGATAGTTACGCCGTAACTTCCTTTAATCTTCAGTGCTTATCCATTGGCTACAACGTAACTTAATTTGGTGTTACGACGTAGTCGCTATAATCCGATGTAAATATTTGTTCGTAGTAGCTAAAGTCGATAGCTACGCCGTAGTCTTTGTAAATGAGTTACGACGAATCGATCGATGCCGAACCGTCGAGTTTTTCACAAGCCGGCCACTTGTGAATGGCGACCGTAAGAAACTTAAAACAGTTTAAGCACAAATGCAATGAAGATCCGGAGAGTATAGTGTTTCCCGGGTCGTTATGTCCCAACGAGCTATGCAATGAATCACCAAACGAATAGTGATCGAGAGATTTGAACAAAAAGGTTGTGATTATTATAACTACGAAATAGCCTATAATTACAAAGGCTTAAATGCAAATTAAAGAAATTTAAAAGATAAAAATATTAAATAAACGCTATCACTATTTGCAAAATGATGTTTTGATTTTATGTTTTATAAAACTAAATTTAAAACTAAATAACGTCTGAAAGAAAATGTAAAGCGAGCGGTATTAATCCTAAAAATATGAAAATGATATTTTACAAACTTAATGATAAAGAAAATATTTAGAAAAAGAATATTATTTTATAACTATTTAATTAATTATTATTAATTAAAACTAATTTTAACTATTTAATAATAGCTTAAAATACAAGAAAATATGAAATAAAGCTAGAAAAATAAAATTATGACTTAGAAAAATCTAAAACAACAAAGAGAATTTTCAAAGCTACTTTTGTATTTTTCGATTATTTTGTATTTTCTATGAATTAAAACTATTTAAAACTACTTAAATTACTTAAAAATACAAATTTAACTAAGAAAAATCTAGAAAAATATTTTTTGACTTTTATATTTATCTTAACTTAAGAAAAATTAAAAATTATTTTTTGAAACTTTTCTTAATTAATTGTATTAAATGCTAATTAAAAAGACTTAAAATTGATTAAAATAAAGAAAAATACCAAACAGTACTGGAAAAATATGAAAAATTCAAGATCAGCCTAAAATAATATTTGGAATCTAGGAAAAATATAAAAACAAGTGCTTGTGTGAAGGATTAAGAGGCTGCAGTGGAAACTGCTTATAAATAAGCACTATGAGAAAAGCCAAAAGTACCAAACAAGCACCAAACTGATACAGAAGCTTAAATAAGCTAAAAGTACTCAAAATCAACTAAAAACAACAAGCCTTAACCTCTGGATTGCCAACAACAGATTTGAGGATTTGAGATTAAGTGTGCAAAAAGCAGTTATGGTGGCTACTTTGAGCTTAAGCACAAGCCACCAAATAAGCTAAACTCAAAAATAAAAGAAGGAACCTAAAGTAGACCTGGGTGGCTACTTACAAACCAAAAGCGAGACCTAAATAAGCTCTTATGATCTTTCCCAACCTTGCAAGACCAGCGAGAAGACTCGGTGTATCAGAGTCAGTTGCTTGGGCATATGTACCCATATTGATAAGTCGATTTAGTGATTATAAAAATTGACAAAAATCTACAAAATTGATAATAAGCAAATAGACCAGCTAAAGTTTAAAACCCAAAGTTTCACTTGATTTGACCTAGAAATGAGTTTGTTAAAATCATCCCATTTGGGGTGGCGATTTTCAAGTTTTGACTTTTAAGTAACTTTGTATTGTTGACTTATTTGAACTTTGAGCTTGATTTGTGGATGATTATGATGTTAATTGATGAAATGAACTTAATGCAAGTTATATCTATGAATTTTACACAAAACAAGAGTTTGCTTTTCAAAATCCAAACAGATTAAGTACTTAAGATGATTTGAGATGATGTTTGACTTTGAGAGTGTGCGAGGCACAAGTATTGAGGCGACTCAAATGAGTCTAAATGAACTCAATAGACCTAGAAAATAATCCTTATCCAATGAGTGGACCTAAAACACGGATCTAGCGACAAATCCAAACACACCTTAATTTCATCGATTTGCAATAAAAGCGGTCCAACTACTAATCCGAGCTAATACAATTGATCAAACTGAGTTTGGTTGACCTAAATATAGCTAATTAAACATGTTTGAACTATCTATAACTACAAAGACAGATAATGCAATGAAACTTGCAAATTACTTACAAATTGTCCTTAGCCACAATGGCTTGCAACTGAACTACAATGAACCTCTATCCTATAAAAATCAACCCAATAGATTCTAAACCAACCCAAATCCAGCACTGCTTCACCCATTATCCATTTCCTTTTTAATTTTTGCCCAGTTTGACTTTCTTTGACCAAGAACCAATTTTGCTTGAAACTAAAATGTGAGCTTATAAAAAGCTCTAAGTAGCTTATAAAAGCTTATTAGAACTTAGAACTGAGCTTTTTGAAGCTTAAATGTTGGAAACTGAAACTGAAATATTCAACAGTAAACTCAAAAGTATGAATTTGAGATAAACTTTGAAATTGATGATCACAAGTAGATTAAACTGATAATGTAGCTTGAGTTTGATACAAGAAAACAAAATATTACATCTATTAAACTTAACTAAAACTTTTAAGTTAAAAACGACATTATTGACATTTAAAAACTACTAGACTCCTTTCTCATGCTCCTTCTTGCCTCTTTTATACCCAAAAGGATTTCTCTCACTACTCTGAGTGTTTCCCACCTTCATTCTTGACCATTGGATGTCTTGAAGAGATCTTGGCCATTGAATCAGTTTTTGGCGCCAAAAGATAAATAAGCCAGTTGGGGTTGAGTGAGGGGGTGAAGAAGCATTAAATGCATTCTTGGAGTGTTGTTGAGGTGGGGGGAACAAGTTAGTGTAAAGGTGAGGAGGGGGATGGGTGGTGCACAGGTTTGCAGAGGTTTGTTATAGAAGAAGGAAAAAGAGGCGTTGCTTTGTTTGACAGAGGTTTGACCAAGGCTAATATATGAAAGGGTCCAAAATGTAATTGATGGGGTCACATGGCTTATATGGCGAGGGTCCAATTGTTTTTGACAAGGCCAAGGATAATAATACAAGGACTTGTTTGTAATTCTGAAACTTCAAGGACCAAAGCGCCATTTTATCAAAGTTGCTCCTGAGGACTAAAGTGACAAGCTTCCATAATAAAAGGACCAAACTTGACATTTTCCAATTTCAAGGGCCATTTTGCCAATTTTAAACTTGGAGGACCAAACTTGTAATTTCTCAAAACTTTTGACATTTTTCACCAAAGGACTAATTTTGACAACTTATGATTTAAAAGGACCTTTTGTGAATTTTCTTTGAAATTAAGTGCTCGGGGACTATTTCGACAATTTTGAAACTTGGGGGACTGAAGCGCCAATTATGCAAACTTAGCTCATTTTCATCGATTTTAAACATTTTGCATCCGAAACATATAAAATGCAATTTTGGAATATTTTCGATATTTTGATGCATTCGAGCATTTTTAAACGTTTTGCGATTGATTGACCCAAAATGATGAGTATTTACACACTCATCAATCCCCACACTAAACTATTGCTAGTCCCTAGCAATCTTTTGAAAAAACTTAATGGATTTGAATCTCTTTACCAAAATCCATTACTTCGGAGTAGCCAAATGTTTTAGTTCAAGTAAGAACCATGGTACACCGATAACCATGTGATTTTGAGCAAACCACCGACTTCAACGGATTTGATTTGTCTTTACTGAAGCCGTTTGCTCGGACTAGCCAACTCTTAGATAAATTATCAATATTATCTTTGGTGGTGATTACCAATTATGGTTTTCCATCGCCTTTACCACAAGCCATGAACTTGCGGGCTAGCCAACTCTTAGATAAATTATCAATATTATCTTTGGTGGTGATTACCAATTATGGTTTTTCCATCGCCTTTACCACAAGCCATAAACTTGCGGGCTAGCCAACTCTTCACTTTTAGGATATGGTGGTGAATACCATACAATTTGGGCAAATTGCAAGCCGTCAACGGTTTGAGATATCTTTACCAAGAGCCGTTTGCTCTGGATTAGCCAATCCTTTTGTTTTTAGACATGGCGGATGATAACCAATTGAGTAAGTGCAAAACACTTACTCCAATTTTTATTTATTTATTTTTTATTTTGGCCAAAACGGGGAATTAGGCGGTATAATTACATGATAAAATTCGTGAGAATTCCCCACACTTAGAAATGAATATTGCCCTCAATATTCAAAGTACCGTGGTTATGCCGAAACCGAGAACGTAAAAGGGAAATACTACGGCCATTATTTTGAAAGATTTTTTATTTTTTATTATTTTTTTTTAAACTTTCATATACACAACATGTGGGCAACCCCCACACTAGGGTGGTAGAAAGATAGAAAGAAGTCGGAAATATGGGTGAAAACCCATATGGCATGCTCTTGTTTTTGATTCCCGAGTCGCTAGCTTGACTCGATCCCGCATTCATTGGTTCATGGGGAAAGTTTGTAAATCCGGGACAACTATGTGGAGAATGTCCTCTCCAAAATAATGCTTCAACCGATGACCATTCACTTTAAAGTTTGGAACATCGGGTTGAGATAACTCAATGGTTCCATATGGAAATACTTTAGTGATGGTGAATGGTCCGGACCGGGGATTTTAATTTTCAGAAAATCTTCAATCTTGAGTTGAAAAGAAGGACTCGATCACCGGCGTTGAAAACGCGGTTTTGATTTTGAGTCATGAATCTTCTTTGTCTTTTGTTTGTAGATCAAAGAGTTCTCGTATGCTTGATCACGGAGTTCATTTAATTCGTTCATTTGAACTTTCCGGTGATCACCACCGTCGAATATCAAAGTTGGCATGCTTCAAGGCCCGGTATGCCTTGTGCTCAAGCTCAACCGGGAGATGACATGCCTTCCGTACACAAGTTTGTATGGAGTGCACCGATGGGTGTTTTATAAGTTATGCGGAAGGCCCAGTGCGTCATCTAACTTATCCGACCAAGAGGCACGGTTTCGCCAACCGTCCTCTCCGAATTCTTTATCCCCGGTTGGAAACTTCCACTTGCCCACTAGTTTGGGGTGGTATGCGAGGAGGCGGTGAGTTACACCATATACGCATGACTCTATCAAAGCGGTCATTGCAAAATGCGTACTACGATCGCGATTATGGCTCGTGGAGTTCCAAACCTAGCAAGCAGAGATTTTGAATTTCACAACAACTCGGGCATCGTTGGTAGGTAAAGCTTTGCTTCAACCCATTTTGACAAGTAGTCAACGCCACAGTATGTATTTATTACCGCGAAGAAGGAAATGGCCCCATAAAGTCAATGCCCCGGATGTCAAAAATCTCACACACTTGAATGGCGTTTCGGCATTTCATTTCTTTAATGAGATGTTCCGTGGCGTTGACAAGCGTCACGAGGTTTTGACAAATTCATGGGCATCCTTGTAAATCGTGGGCCAATAGAATCGGAATCAAACACCTTCTTGGCGGTGTAGTTGGGGCTATGATGTCCCCAGATGGGTCCGAATGGCAAGCCTTGAGAATGTCAATAGCTTCGACCATACACACATCGCCTGATGACTTGATCCGCACAAATTTTGAACAAGTAGGGTCTTCCCGAGTAATGTTTCACATCTTTAAAGAATTTGTTTTTGTTGGGACGGCATCCCTTTCACAAAGTTACCCGCATGGTAATTTGCAAAGTCGACAAACCATGGGGTAGAAGAGTCTCACGAAAAAAACCACATTGATTGTTTCGAGAGGAAATGTTTCGTTTATTTCCTTTTCTCGAACACATCTTGGTGAGGTTTTCTAGGCGGGATAGATGATCGTGACCGGTTCTCGGCTCCTTTTTATCACGTATAATGATATCAAATTCTTGTAGGAGGAGAACCCAATGAACAATCTCGGCTTTGCATCTTGTTTTGCAAAGAGATATTTGAGAGCCGAGTGATCCGTATACACCACATTTGGTCAAGATAAGGTATGGCGAAACTTTTCAAACGCATACACCACAGCTAATAATTCTTTTACGTAGTGGTGTCTTTGGGTTTGAGCTTGATCATAGTTTTGCTCGCGTAGTGGATCGGTGAAAATGCTTAGTTTTGCGTTGCCCAAGACCGCACCGATAGCAAAATCACTTGCATCGCACATGAGCTCAAAGGGTAAATCGATCGGGGCAACTAGAATGGGTGCTTAGTAAGCTTTTCTTTAGTGTTTCAAAAGCTTGATGCACTCGGGAGAGAAGATAAAAGGAGCATCTTTTCAAGAAGATGGGTCATAGGCGGCGATTTTAGAGAAATCTTGAATGAATCTCGATAGAACCCGGCATGACCTAGAAAACTCCTAATACCTTTGGCGGTAGTAGGATGAGGCAATTTAGCAATGACATCAACTTTTGCTCTATCTACCTCAATCCCATTTTTGAAATTTTATGGCCAAGGACTATGCCTTCTTTGACCATAAAGTGGCTCTTCTCCCAATTTAGACAAAGATTGGTGTCTTCACACCTTTGAAGCATTCTTTCTAAATGGGAGAGACATGTATGAAACGAGTCCCCAATGACGAGAAGTCATCCATAAACACCTCCATTGTTTCCCGATCATGTCGTGGAAAATTGCCATCATACATCTTTGGAGCGTGCGGGGGCGTTACATAGGCCAAAAGGCATCGTCTATAGGCAAAAGTTCCGTATGGGCGGTGAATGTGGTTTTCTTGATCCGGCGGATCAATGGGGATCTGAAAGTAACGAGAAACCATCAAGGAAGCAATAGTATTCGTTCACGCTAATCTCTCAAGCATCGATCCATGAAGGGTAGAGGAAAATGGTCTTTACGGGTGGCTTCGTTTAACTGCGATAGTCAATGCACACGCCATCCGTAACCAATCGAGTTGGAATTAACTCGTTATCTTCATTTGTGACAACAGTTATGCCACCCTTTTGGAACGCAATGAATTGGGCTAACCAAGGGCTGTCGAGATCGGGTAAATTAAACGGCATCAAGAAGTTTGAGAACCTCTTGTTTGATAACCTCATGAATCTTAGGATTCACCCTTCTACAGTGTTGGATCGCTGGTTTGAAGTCATCCTCCATTAAGATTTTGTGAGTACAAAACTCGGGGTTGATACCTTAATGTCGGAGTTTCAAGCAATTGCTTGCTTGTGTGACTTCAAGACCTTTATGAGAGCGTTTTCTCCTCCTCGATTAAGTCTTTAGCAATTATGACGGGTAATTTATCATCACCTCCAAGAATGCATACTCAAGATGAGGAGGTAGGTCCTTAAGTTCAACCTCGGGAAATTCTTCAATAGATGTTTGTATTGATTTGATTTCTTCAATCGTGATCTCTCTTCGAAGGAGTGAAGGTAATGGATCTTCATTTAGCAATTGCTCAAGATAAAGAATATCCCCTCCGAATCATAAACACCATCAATTCCGGTGGAATTGATTCATCGATAACAAGAAATTCATCGATCTCTTCCGAGAAGTCACCTCCTCAAGCGGGTGAGAGAGGGAAGAGTCGGCAATGATAGGTTTAGAAGATGTGGTGGAATCCCGCTCACGAATTATGAAGATAACCAAGAAACTCTTGAGAGTACTCCTCGAAGCAATATCAATTAAATCGACTCGATTAAGCGATTCGATATCATAATTTGAGGAGTACCTTGAAGTTTGATCAAGGTTAAAGGTAACGACTTCATTACCCACACGTAAAGTGATTTCTTGCTCAAATACATCAATAATAGCACGACACCGTTCTCGGGAATCTCGTCCAACAATGAGAGGAACCCGATGATCGGCATCGAAATCAACAACCACAAAATCGGTGGAAAATGGAACTTTCCTACTTTCACGAATACATCCTCGTGATGCCAAGGGGACGCGATATAGAACGATCTGCAAGCTCAAGAGTCATGCGGTAGGAATAAGTTTTGGAAGAAAGTTTCTTCCACTTTGAATAAGGCATTAGATTGATGCTTGCACCAAGATCGGCAAGAGCAAAGCATTCAATCATCCGGGTAAACACAAGGAAGAAGAAATTTTCCGGGATCTCCAGCTTCTCGGGAAGCTTCTTTAATAGAACGGTGGCGGTTCTCGTTCAAAGGAGTCTTGGCCATTTCAAGCAGCTTTTTCCTTATTGCTCAACATGTGTTTGAGAGTAGATGCAAACTTGGGCATCAACATGATGGCATCCATAAGCTTATGTCAAAATGAAGTTCTTGGAAAATTTGAAAGAATTTTTCCATTTGATGACTAGCCTTTTCGCGGAGTTTTGCTCATTTAAGCGTGAGGGTAAGGAATAGAAGTTTTGATTTGGGGTTACCAACTGGAGGTTCAAAACAACTCGAGTTTGGTTTTGGGTTTTGGGACAACACGAGGATGGACATTCTTGGCACCTCTGTTATTAGTAGGAAGTTCCTTGTCCTTTGTCGCCTCAGTTTACTTTCCACTACCTTGGGGAGAGAAGAAGAAGAGGTAGTAGGAATAGCGGGTCCATCATAAGAAGCACCACTTGGTTGTGATCGCCTTTGCATCTTCCCCGGGTTAGCGATCGTGTTGCTCGAAAGTTTTCCCGAGCCAGGGTCGATCATTTAAAGACTTCTTAATGTCGAAAACGGCTTACCAACAACTTGTTCATTTCCTCTTGGGATTTCATGAATTTTTTCAACAACTCATCGATGATGGTCCAGTTGGAACAATGGCTTGATTTTGCACAGGGAAAATTCGCCTCTATTGTTTGGATTAGGGCCTTGATTTTGGAAATTTCCTTGATTATTTCCATGAAAATACCACAGGTTGAAATTTCCACGACACTGGGTTTCTATTGAAATTTCCTTGGTGTTGGAAATTTTGATTTTGAATTTGAAAACCGTTGTTTGGACTAAAATTACATTGGTTTTGAAAACCTTGGTTTGGTCGATTTTGATTACGGTTTTGGTTTGATTGAAAGCGGGAGGCAGAGTAGTGGTTAGGGCGGTGGTTCGGGTCTATAGGAGCACGATATTGGTTGCCTCCTTGATTAGAAATCCCGCCCACATTAGCTTCAAAGGGTTACCATCGGTGGCCATCGGTTATAGTAAGCATGGGGCCACCACAAGTAACACTGACTTCACTTTCTTCACTTCGGAGGTGAAGTTTGTGGAAAAAGACTTTCTTTTGGTTGGAAGAACCAAAGCTTGAATGGCTTAGTGAGTTTGTCAATCTTAGCATCGGTGCTAGATTGACTCACGAGCGATGAAGAAGAAGGACCAACATTGACTTGGGAAACAATCGGCTTGCTTCGTGCGGTGCGGACTTTAGACTTGTTTTCAATGATCGCTAAAGCTTCTTTGCGGTTTTGCTTAAGAAATTTCCTCCAGCGGAGGAATTGAGAGAATCTTGATCAGTTGACTCACTCCATTGTAGAAAGTATCGAGTTGCATCAACTCGGAGAAACCGTGGTGAGGACATTTGCGAAGCAATTCCTTAAACGATCCCACGATTCGAAGGATTCATCAAACTTTTGAGTGAACTTGATGATTTCATTTTAAGACTCGTGGTTTTGGAAGGTGGATAAAATTCATTCACAAATTTCTTCACCGAGTCTTCCCATGTCTCAATTGGTGAGGGGTTGTTTTCAAGCCAAATCCGGGCTTGTCCTCAGAGAAAATGGGAGCGAAGGAGCTTAATGACATCGGTAGGGACATTCTTGTATTTGATGGTAGATGCAATCTTGTTAAACCATCGAATATGAGCATGAGATCATCCGCTCAAAACCATAGGCGACTTGAGGTTACAAGATTGATAACACGGTTTTGAGTTCAAAATTTTCACCACAATGGTGGGATAACGATAACATCTCCATACCCGTCGATGGGTGCACGGAGAAGCTCACACATAAGGCGTTCTTCCGCCATGATAGCAGTAGTGTGAGCGATCCGGATCTCGGATCCGGATCGAAGGAAGCGAAAGTCTATGGACACGCCTTCTTGGCATCTTGACAAGCTCACGAAATGGGCTCACGGATCTAGAAGAGCGGTGCGATATACTAGTGTTAACTCTAAGAGACCTCGAGTTAAGGAGAGGAATGGGAATTATGAAGGAATTATAAAATTGGGGTGAGAAGAATCTTTTGGGTTTTCGGTTCGACAAGTATATATAACAACAAAATCAATTAAAACAAACTCGAGGCAAAACAACAGTGAACTTAAACCAATAATCACAAGATGAATGACTTCTTTGAAAAAGGTACACCAATTACAAGGACACAAAGGCAAGTTTTAAATCTTTGGTTCGGGAACTTATTGTGGTCGTACCCCAGTTAGGTAGTACCTTGCCTTGGTTTGCGGTGGTAATCTTTTATGTTGTTATTATTAAACAAAAAAACGACAAATCTTTTGTATTTTTATTTTGATACATATATAGAAACAAAGGAAAATATTTTTGTGTTTTATCGTTTTGGATGTTTTTGGGTTTTGGATTTTTATAAGAAAATATATATATAGATATAGATAGATGGATGGTATGAACAAAGAGTGAGTAATCAAACTACTAATCGCTAAGCGGAAGATAATCGGCCTGACTCCCTGCGATGGCGTAAAAAATTTGATCGATGTCAAGGCAGTCAAGTTTTCTCACTGAGCCGGCCACTGTGAATGGCGACCGTAAGAAACTTAAAAGCAGTTTAAGCACAAATGCAATGAAGATCTGGAGAGTATAGTGTTTCCCGGTCGTTATGTCCCAAATGAGCTATGCAATGAATCACCAAACGAATAGTGATCGAGAGATTTGAGCAGGAAAAAGGTTGTGATTATTATAACTACTGAAATAGCCTATAATTACAAAGGCTTAAATGCAAATTAAATAAAATTTAAAAAGATAAAAATATTCAATAAACGCTATCACTATTTGCAAAATGATGTTTTGATTTTATGTTTTATAAAACTAGAATTTAAAACTACGTAACGTCTGAGAGAAAATGTGAACTGAAGCAATATTAATCCTAAAAATATGAAAATGATATTTTTACAAACCTAATGATAAAAGAAAATATTTGGAAAAAGAATATTATTTTTATAACTATTTAATTAATTATTATTAATTAAAAACTAATTTTTAACTATTTAATAATAACTTAAAATACAAGAAAATATGAAATAAAGCTAGAAAAATAAAATTATGACTTAGAAAAATCTAAAACAACAAAATAGAATTTTCAAAACTATTTTTGTATTTTTATGATTATTTTTGTATTTTCTATGAATTAAAAACTATTTAAAACTACTTAAATTACTTAAAAATACAAATTTAACTAAGAAAAATCTAGAAAAATATTTTTTTGACTTTTTATATTTATCTTAACTTAAGAAAAATGAAAAATTATTTTTTTGAAACTTTTCTTAATCAATTGTATTAAATGCTAATTAAAAAGACTTAAAAATTGATTAAAATAAAGAAAAATACCAAACAGTACTGGAAAAATATGAAAAATTCAAGATAAGCCTAAAATAATATTTAGAATATAGGAAAAATATAAAAACAAGTGCTTGTGTGAAGGAATAAGAGGCTGCAGTGGAAACTGCTTATAAATAAGCACTTTGAGAAAAGCCAAAAGTACCAAACAAGCACCAAACTGATACAGAAGCTTAAATAAGCTAAAAGCACTCAAAATCAACTAAAAACAACAAGCCTTAACCTCTGGATTGCCAGCTTAACAGATTTGAGGATTTGAGATTAAGTCTAAAAAGCAGTTATGGGGCTACTTTGCGACTAAGCACAAGCCACCCAAATAAGCTAAACTCAAAAATAAAGAAGGAACCTAAAGTAGACCTGGGTGGCTACTTACAAACCAAAGAGCAGACCTAAATAAGCTCTTATGAGCTTTTCCAAACCTTGCAAGACCACATGTAGACTCGGTGTATCTTTGAGTCGGTTACTGAGGCATATGTACCATATTGATAAGGCGATTTAGTGATTATAAAAATTGAAAAAATCTACAAAATTGATAATAAGAAAATAGACCAGCTAAAGTTTAAAAACCCAAAGTTTCACTTGATTTGACCTAGAAATGAGTTTGTTAAAAATCATCCCATTTGGGCTCAAAACTGATTTTTCAAGTTTTTGACTTTTAAGCAGTTTTGTATTGTTGACTTATTTGAACTTTGAGCTTGATTTGTGGACAGATTATGATGTTAATTGATGAAATGAACTTAATGCAAGTTATATCTATGAATTTTACACACAAAACAAGAGTTTGCTTTTCAAAAATCCAAGCAGTTAAGTACTTAAGACAGACTTTGAGATGATGTTTGACTTTGAGTGTGCGAGCACAAGTGGCGGCTCAAATGAGTCTAAATGAACTCAATAGACCTAGAACAATAATCCTTATCCACTAAAGTGGACCTAAAATTAGATCTAGCGACAAATCCAAACACACCTTAATTTCAGCGATTTGCAATAAAAGCGATCCAACTACTTAATCTAATTTTGCACAATTGATCAAAGCGAGTCGATTGACCTAAATATAGCTAATTAAACATGTTTGAACTATCTATAACTACAAAGACAGATAATGCAATGAAACTTGCAAATAACTTACAAATTGTCCTTAGCCACAATGGCTTGCAACTGAACTACAATGAACCTCTATCCTATAAAAATCAACCCAATAGATTCTAAACCAATCCAAATCCAGCACTGTTTCACCCATTATCCATTTCCTTTTTAATTTTTGCCCAGTTTGACTTTCTTTGACCAAGAACCAATTTTGCTTGAAACTAAAATGTGAGCTTATAAAAAGCTCTAAGTAGCTTATAAAAGCTTATTAGAACTTAGAACTGAGCTTTTTGAAGCTTAAATGTTGAAGCTAGGCCCAAATATTCAACGATGAAACTCAAAAGTATGAATTTGAGATAAACTTTGAAATTGATGATCACAAGTAGATTAAACTGATAATGTAGCTTGAGTTTGATACAAGAAAACAAAATATTACATCTATTAAACTTAACTAAAACTTTTAAGTTAAAAACGACATTATTGAAATTTAAAAACTACTAGACTCCTTTCTCATGCTCCTTCTTGCCTCTTTTATACCCAAAAGGATTTCTCTCACTACTCTGAGTGTTTCCCACCTTCATTCTTGACCATTGGATGTCTTGAAGAGATCTTGGCCATTGAATCAAGTTTTGGCGCCAAAAGATAAATAAGCCAGTTGGGGTTGAGTGAGGGGGTGAAGAAGCATTAAATGCATTCTTGGAGTGTTGTTGAGGTGGGGAACAAGTTAGTGTAAAGGTGAGGAGGGGATGGGTGGTGCACAGGTTTGCGAGAGGTTTGGTGTGGAAGAAGGAAAAAGGCGCGTTTGCTTTGTTTGACAGAGGTTTGACCGAGGCTAATATATGAAAGGGTCCAAATGTAATTGATGGGGGTCGCATGGCTTATATGGCGTGGGTCCAATTGTTTTTGACAAGGCCGAGATAATAATACAAGGACTTGTTTGTAATTCTGAAACTTCAAGGACCAAAGCGCCATTTTATCAAAGTTGCTCCAGGGGACTAAAGTGACAAGCTTCCATAATACAAGGACCAAACTTGACATTTTCCAATTTCAAGGCCATTTTGCCAATTTTTAAACTTGGAGGACCAAACTTGTAATTTCTCAAAACTTTTGACATTTTTCACCAAAGGACTAATTTTGACAACTTATGATTTAAAAGGACCTTTGGTGATTTTTTTT
Source organism: Chrysanthemum lavandulifolium (assembly GCA_022545495.1). Lineage (NCBI taxonomy): Eukaryota > Viridiplantae > Streptophyta > Magnoliopsida > Asterales > Asteraceae > Chrysanthemum > Chrysanthemum lavandulifolium. Next base: position 151,773,224 of record CM040238.1, on the reverse strand, counting down.
GAAATTAAGTGCTCGGGGACTATTTCGACAATTTTTGAAACTTGGGGACCTAAAGCGCCAATTATGCAAACTTAGCTCATTTTCATCGATTTTAAGCATTTTGCATCCGAAACATATAAAATGCAATTTTGGAATATTTTCGATATTTTGATGCATTTCGAGCATTTTAAACGTTTTGCGATCAGATTGACCAAAATGATGAGTATTTACACTCATCAAGTAACCTACTTTGAGGGTTACACGAGTCTTGAAATCTCTAGTTGCTTCGTAACTTCATCACTTGGTTACGCCGTAATTACGAGAAAGTTGAATCAATAGTTCTAGAAAACGTCCAGTTGCAGTTTTCTTACTTCGAATGCGTCCTGAAATGAAATAACAAGGAATAAGGATGTTTTACTAATAATGTAATCAAAATGTGATGATAAAGGGGAAATTAATGCTTAGAAACTCGGGACTATTTGATGTTATCAAATATCCCCACTTAAACTCTACTTTCCTCAAGTAGATTAATTTAGGCTAAAAGATACATCCATAGCGAATGCTAGATTATGAATTCCATGCTAGAATATTAATAAGAACCGAACACCTTACGAAATGGGAACGAAAACACTCTCACTCATCCTATTCTAAGTGTTAATTTCGAGGTGATCACTCAATTGCATGGACATAGTAAGTATTCTATCATAAGCTTGGCAATTACACACAACTCCACCACTAAAGCTAAGGTTAAGACAAATTTTAGAAAGCAATGTTGGGTTGTGTTTCAAAGGCTTAAAGGGTGGTGTCATTACTAACGTGTCACGGCAAAGTCGAAAAAATCAATGATACATGACCAAATCCATGGCCAAGACATCAAGGATTGCTCGTTGTATCACCTAGACACGCTTCACGACAAAAAGGGTAAGGATAGGCATGGGATATTTAATGGGTGAAAAGGAAAAAGAAAACAAACAGTTTTAGCTTAAAACCGAGTTGTCATCATCCAACCAATAATTCAAGGTTCGTCTTCATATAGTCAGTACATGCCTCCGGAATCCTCCAAAATTATTCTAGAACTTATTGTTCCAACCTTTGAACGTGATCGAGAAGATTATTCTCAATGCCAATTCATGTAGTGCTAATACTTTGTCGCACTATAAACAATATATTTTTTTTGCATATACTACGATATGCTTGAGATACAATGATATATTTCCCCCCACTTGAACTGAGAATAAGGTGATTACTAGGGGTCTTCGGAGATCTTAAGCGAGATGTAGATGATGATATACGCTTCTTTATTAAACCTCAAACTGGGGTGAACAATGGCTTCTAGGTAAAAAGGTAAAACTACATGGTAGGCTAAGGTGTAAGATTGTAACGAAAATAATGGTTATGAAATGAAAGGATAGGCTCAAAAGGGTGTAACTAGGGGTATCTTGCACTAAAGATGAGTGCAACAAATAGGGTTAACACGGGGGTCGAAAAGCCAATGCGACTAATCGATAAACGCACACAAGTGAACACATATAGGCTATTTGGGTGAAATCCTAAAACATTTACTTTTTCCAAATTTCCTTTTCCAAATGCACCAAGCTAACTTGATACACTACTCGTCTATGGTCTCGAAGTGATGTAAAAGCCAAGTTCTAAAGTTTACAATACTATCGGCACACTCAATTTATGGTAGATTTGGGTAAAATGGGGGAAACGGAAAGGCTAAATCTCACCAATGGCAATAAGGGTTAAAGTGTGCTCGACTTTTATGTGATTCTAGTTTGGTTTAAAACATGACAAAAATTTTTCAAATAAGCTTAAAATTTTTAAAACCAACTAGAAAATTAGGGCAAGTAAGCTAAGTAATCATACACTTCATTTCTAATCCTATCCCCCCACTTAAAGTGTACAAAGTCCCATTTGTATGAAGAAAAAGAAAAAATAAGATAGAAATGAAAAATAATCAAGAAAGAAATAAACTCCCCTCTTGAATGGTTGCTCAAGATGTCTCACTAAAGGTTGAAGGTAGGTCATGGGGTGGCTAATGTGTGTTGAATCTGGAATTGGCTTTAACTAATTGTGTTGCTTCCAAAATTGCCTCATGCGGCGAGGGTTACTACAGAACTAAATCATAAGGTTACGCCGTAACTGTGTCACATAATCAAAAACCGCGACAAGATATCAGAAAATTTTGTACCCGATAGGTACAATTAACGATAAAATAAGCAAATATCCACATAGTTAAGTTATTACAGAATTGAGTTTCAAATAGTTTTAAAATTGTTTCAAATTGTTTCATCAAATGGGGAAATCACTCATCCCCGTGGAGATCATGATCCATGGAGTGGAACTAGGAGGGCTCGTATGGAGTGCTCGTGGTGCTTCCAGGAGTGGCGTCGGAATGCATGAAGGCCACTCCTCCTTGGACTCCGACATCGGGAATGTTGACCGGTATACGCATACTCGGACTTTCCCACCTGGGTGGCTCAAATGCATACGTCAAGCATCCGGCTAGTCCGATCGCACTCAATGAAAGAAATCTCTTGGGCTGCACCGATCCAATGTACCGAAAAACCCTCAAAATGGTTACTAAGACCATATAGACCCACCCGAGGTTTCAATTTCCTCGTTGAAGTGGGATGACATTCCCTCGAGCCTCTCATCAATAATCTGCAACCTCTCCCCAACATTCACATGTGCCATTCTACGTCCCATGGGCACTTGCTCCTCGACTTCACCACCTGCACCACTAGCTTCCCCTTCTTCCCTTCTAGGGGCAGTCCCAGTTAGGTGAATCGCACCATAAACATCCTGGATGCAAATCCCTAACTCCACTAGCTTAGGCAGGCCAATCAAATTAGTATCCCTACCAATGGTCACTCGGGCCAAAGCTTCATCGGTCATAAGATCAAAACTCCTAGCCAATCTCCCGATGAAATGTGCCCCCTGCAAAGGACTCCTACCAGAAAACCCCTTAGCATCCACAACCATAAACCTAGCCAAATAATAAGGAACATCAATGTTTTTCCCTCCTTCCATTCCCTGCATCAGATAAAGATCATCCATAGTCATCTTCTCCTTGGCTGAGTGCCTTGCTCGAATTGAGCAAGCAAGAAGGCGGTGCATAAGTCGACAAATGGGGCTCCTCACCATAACATACGACGGAGGGCTCCTGGGATTATAACCTCCTGTGACAGCTATATGGTCAAAATAAGCAGCAAGGTCTTGATTCTCATCCCTTCTTCTCCAGCATGTGTTATATAACCGCTTAAAAGCCTTAGTCTCCATCTCCTCCTCAGTGTACAAACCCATACGCATAGTAAACTCCCTAAGAGTCAATCTCCTCCAAACGCCCCCAAGCTGGAAAAACATAGAATCTACTTCATCATCATCAACCTCAGTTTTAAACTCCACACTAGCAAGTAATTCGCGAACGTACTCCGGAATGACCGGCTCCGTGATCCTAAACAACCTCAACCAAGCAGTACATGTGAAATCCCCATCAGTACATGTGAACTTGATCTTGCAAAACTTCCTCAATCTCCGACTAGCTTTTCCATTTGCCAAAGTACCAAATGCCTCAAAGTTAAGAGCCTCGGGTTGACTGATATCCTTTTCCATTAATTTCTCATATTCCTCCACGCACAGTTGCCTAATACCAGCATTGGGGTGTGCTAAAAACCTAGGCCAGTTCGCGGGGTTGTTTGCACCTGAAAAACAAGACAAGAAACAGTAAGTGCAGACCATACTGATGTTAAGTTACGGCGTAACCATCATAAGAGTTACGCCATAATAAGAAAATTTCAATGGTTACGGCGTAGCTACGACATACTGCTACGCCGTAATAACAGTATTATAGGTTACGTCGTAACTTAATCCCAAGTTACGTCGTAACTTCCCAAAATCGGCACCACGGATAGTTTGATTACTTATAGATTACGCGGAACCATCAAATTTTATCAAGTGGTGAAAAGTTTTGAAATATTTTTAACCTAAAAGTGCTGAGGGACCGCGCCTAACCCACTAAGTTTGTGTTTGACCTAAAACCCTATTTTAATAAAGTCAAAACACCCAAATCAACCCGTAGTAATAGGACACGAATGAAAATAACATGGGAAAATTATCAAAACTATCAATTAATCATACCAACGTCAAAAATTAATTCGAATGGGCAAGACCCCTAAAATATTAAAATAAAACCCTAATTGAAATAATCAAAAGAAATAAATCAAAAAGAGTAAGGATAGGTCTTACCAGCCATGAAGATGGATTAGATGAAGTGATTTCGATGAAAAATTTTCAGAGACAAAATTTTACTGTTTGTGTGGGCGGTGAAAGTGTGTGTAAAACCTAGTTTTTATTCAGAAAGGTATTTATACCGCTACAATAGTTACGGCGTAATTAGATAAATTAGTTACGCCGTAACTAATATTATTAGGGATTCAACAGGTTGTGAAACGGTTACGTCGTAATCCAATTAAGGGTTACACCATAATTAATTTTAGTCAAAGGTCAGATTTTTATATATAAATCTGATTATATAGTGGTTACGTCGTAACTCTTAATAAAGAGGTTACGTCGTAACTAAATAGTCAAAAAGATTTTATTAAAAAATTTAATAAATTGCAATAAGGTTACGTCGTAACTAGATGAAATAGTTACGCCGTAACTAATAGCGTCAGAATTTTAATATTGTAATAAGAGAGATTAAAAACGTACCTTGTGGGAGTGCTCAAATCTCTTAATGAGGTAAATATGGAATACCTTAGATCTTTTCATTAACTGCTCCCCGGCAGCGGTGCCAAAAAGCTGATGTGCTATTTCATCCTGCTTTCAATATTTATAAAACTTGAATAACTTAGGATAGACACATACTAACGGGCAGAGTACCCGATCAGATGTAGTAAAGCCTTAGGTAAATCCGAGTATCGTCCCAAGAGAGCTGTGACCTTGAAAGAACTAAGACGATTAGATAAAACATAGGAAATATACGGTGGACAAGGTTGTTATAATTCATAGATATACTAATATTCTGCTCACACAAACACCAAAAATTTGGTAAAAGAGATAGATAAACAAAGCATAACAAAAAATGCGAATATGAATAAATTCTCAATAAGAATATTCAATATAGTGGTTAATTATCACCAGACTTCTTTGGTCGATTCGTCATGGCCTATGGTTCTTAGATTCCTCACCAAGATGAGCAGGTCACCCGAGATCATTCGGCAACCTAATAGCAGTCATTAAGCACCAAATCTACTAGATCTAGACGGTGGGAACCCGGCCGTTAGGATCTTAGATTCCCCCTAACCTCTTAAATACCTCCACTTGATAAGTGATCCTTTGGTCAATTCGCACACGAAGAGTGGTCGTACTATGGCCAATTCCTACCATACTTTGCTATCTATCAGACTGGGGTCAGTTGGTCATATCTCCCAGCCCTTTAGATACCACCAAGCTTATAACACTACCAAGGCTAGCGATCTATGAAAAGACTAACAAATGTCTATAAAGAATTATAGAGAATAACAATAACATAAATGCAAACTTTAATTAATAACATGAATTCATAATATAAGATCTAGAAAAATATAAAAAGAATCCAAACTCGAATACAAAGGAAATCGTAGACGAGAACTTCGTTATTCATGCTCCTAAACCATGCTTCTTATTCTGTGTTTTGATCTCCCCAAACCCTAGAAGGTTTGGGAAAGGAGAGATATCTAATACTGATGAAATCATCGACTATATACAGGCTTCAAAATAGTTAAGGCGCAACCTTATTAGATAGTTACGCTGTAACTTCATTTAATCTTCAGTGCTTATCCATTGGCTCTGACGTAACTTAATTTGGTGTTACGCCGTAGCTGCTATAATCCGATGTAAATATTTGTTACTGGCAGAGCCAAGGCGATAGCTTCGCCGTAGTCTTTGTAAGATGATTCTGACGTAACCTACTACGAGGGTTACGCCGAGTCTTTGAAATCTCTAGTTGCGTCGTAACTTCATCACTGGTTATGCCGTAATTACGAGAAAGTTGAATCAATAGTTCTAGAAAATGTCGATTGCGGTTTCCTTACTTCGAATGTGTCCTGAAATAAAATAACAAGGAATAAGGATGTTTTTACAAATAATATAATCAAAATGTGATGATAAAGGGGGAAATTAATGCTTAGAAACTCAGGACTATTTGATGTTATCACTACGATTTTAGTTTTGAAAATACAAGGGTTTCTTGGTAAACGTTTTCAAGGTTCGAGCATGGTGGGTTACGAGTTGTACTCGTAAAGACACCTCTAAAATGCTTCTCGTTCCTCTCTTTTCTCACGGTAAACACGAGGCACTCGTTTTATATACATATACGTTTACTTTTCATTCGGAAACTTGTCGTATATATTGTTATGTTTATATGTTCATGGTTATTCATGTGCTAAAACAATATTTATACACTCCTTTTTAATAACAAAATGAACGAGTTTTAAATTAAAAACAAACTATCGTGTGGTAAGAAAACATGGGGTTGTACTTGTGTCGCGTTTGGTCATGATTTGAGTCTCAGGATGGATTTGAGTTTCGGTGTAGTAGCATAGAAAGAGTATGGCTAGACTCGATATAGTGTAGTTTTTGGAATTTGAGTCTAGCTTGGGTTGATACGGCTGTTGAGTCGAGTTGACTCACTGAGTTGGGTGACTCAGTGAGTCGGGTCAACTAGTAGGGTGGATTGTTAACTTGGTTCTTGAGATTGGCCTAATAGATGGGAATCATTTACACAGTTAGACGCCCGGGTCGGTAGGTTTTCTGTCAGGTCAGAACCGGTTGACCACGGGTTGGCCTTGACAAGTAAATACATTTCAAGACTCATGTTTTATTTTCAATTTGACCTAATCGGACATGTTTGCAAACCGTTTAAGACTATAGGGTCATATAAATGGGCCTATGGATCATGACAGGTCTATATTGAAATTGGTTCCTTAGATAATAGTTTATAAGTGGCAAATATGGCTAATATAAAATATCACAACAGATACTATGGACACGTTAGAACTAATGATTGTATAATCAAGGTTAATGAAACGGTTAATGGTATAGACCAATAGTAAACTTGTAATAAGACCATGGTTAAGCTAAATATACATATATATTTTTTACAACTTGATTAGGTAACGAACTAATTACACAACGATTTCGGAATAACACTAACGGGGTAAACAACGTTGAACGTGAGTGGACAACGAATGAACTTATAAAACGGTGTAATAAACATTAGGAATTAACATGTGATTAGTAAAGAGATATCATATATGTCATATTTCGTTATAATTATAAGAATCAACTACGTTTTAGAAATTTGAGTAATATTTGATATACGAGATACATTGGGTATAAGTTAGATGTTATCAATCGTTTTTAAACTATCCAAATACAATATGTTAGACTCGGAAACGAATTTAATATAGTTGATTCATGAAAAGTCTAATTATTCAAGTTTCACATTTTTACTAATAACGAGACATTAGCCTATACAATGTCGACAAATACAATTTTATTTACTTATAAACCCTTATTAACTATGATAATACCTCGTGTTTCATACATACGTGTTAGCTTTTATAAACTTTTTGGGAAATGTCATTTTGATAAGACTATCTATTAAAGTCGTAATGTTTTGGAAACGTTGGATAAACGAACGTGCCATTTATAGTACACTACTTAATATACCTTATATGAAGTACTTTCTTGTAAACTTGTATAATTATGAATAACAATTGAGAAACCTTTATTAATTGAGCGATAAATGGAAACTTGTATTTTATTATAAACATGTACGTTTGGGGATTATTGTGTAAATTGCCGAAACTTATCAATTAACCTATTTATGTTATATAAATAGTTGTCGTTGTTTCCTAGTCTTTGACTAGCTTGAGTATTGTCGGTAGTATACGCATTAGGTTGCGTCACTTTATTTTATCGTACTTGTCGTACCTTCTTACGGATGCCATGGAGATTAGCTTTAGATGCCAGTCGTGTCAATAGTGAATAGTGCATTGCTGTGGCTAAGGTGAGTTTCATAGCCCCTCTTTTCGAAGGTTTTCATAACTATTTTGGGGGAGAATACATGCTGCTTTTAACAAACCATAATTGAATATGTGAATATGATTTGAGAATGCCTGTTGTTTGGTATATTGGATTTGTGGATTGATATCTTATGTGTTATGTGAATGCAAACTAATTCTTGGACCTGCCACTATTTTATTGAATTGCTAATGTGTTGACTAGGAAAGGTTAGACATGCGACATTTGTTGACTTAGAAAGCATCTCTATGCTATAACGTGATGCCTAGCTAAGAATGGACCGACCTAGACCAGGGTAGCTTGTGTTCTAGGCCTTGCTACGATTGTGTTGGCTAGAGTCGCTCGGGCCCGCATTGAGATCTTACACGTATTGGATTGATTATTGATTGGATTGATTGATTGTTGGTTGATATGTTTATTATCTATCTGCCTTAGTCGCATGTAGCAATTCAACTCTATCAGGTCGACTACTACATTTTGTAACTAAACTCTATGAACTCACCAGCGTAAGCTGACCTTTCTAGCATGTGTTCTCAGGTTTAAGGCGATAGCTCACTATTGGAAGACGCTTGGCAAGGGGCATGGTCATAGGCTACTCTGATGAATAAACAGGACCGCTTTAATTATCTTTTGGGCCTATTTCCGCACTACTTTCATTAACATAAACTTATGGTTTTCAATTAATGAATATTATTCAAAATAAATGAAATAAAAACCATTCTTTGTACCTTATGTTGTGATACCAAAATTGTAGCACCAAAGGCTCGTATGCTTCCGCTAGACCGTATTTTCGGGTGTTACATATTGGTATCGAGCCCGATTATAGAGAACGGGTATTTTCAAAACCTAGACAATAACCACTTTTTCAAAAACTTAGTCTTATGACCGCCACGTGCACCGCCTCGCCAAGTTGAAGCCTCGCGTATGACTAGTTTAAGGATGTAGATGATTGAGGACACATTAGGCGAATTGATTGAGGAGATAATTGATGAGATGTTTATGGCTTATTTGATGAATTGTTTGTTAGCACACTTGTTGAATGTATGCCCTGTTAGTGGACGATTTAAGTCTTCCTACCTTAGTAGTTCACTATAAGCATGTCTTCATGCTTATACGCGCACATAAAGCATGTCCTCATGCTTACGCACACCCCATAAGCATTTCCTTATGCTTATGCACGCCCTATAAGCATGTCCTCATGCTTATACGCGCACAGAAAGCATGTCCTCATGCTTTCGCATGCACTATACCTTTCACAGAGTGTGGAGTCCCAAACCTTAGATTTGTAACACTTAGGTTGTATTAAGTAGTTGCCTTGGGTAGTTCCAAAAACAACAAAGAGAAAACTTTGTGCGAATACACACAAATATGCGGAATCTACTTGAGTATACTTAGAAGATGAAAGTAAACAAACGAACACAAAATGTGATAACCAATACTTCAACATTACTAATCAATAATCTGATACTCTCAAAGTATCGAGTTACACAATTTCTTGCGTAATCTCACCACTCGATTTAGAAATTGCACATTAGTAGTGGCGTGGGAATGATTTGGGAATGTAGAGGAAATGGTGCTAATATAACTAGGTCGAGTCACAAACGAGACCTTTCATCTCATGAACGTGAGTTCCATAGTTAAGTTTTGATGAACACGAGTCTAAAATGCGTTAAAACTAATAAAACATGTAAACCGGTGTGTTGGTATCGTGTGTTGTGTCATGTTCACGTGTTTTTCATTTTATCATGTTTATGTGTTCTTGGTCATAACTAGATGATGGGTTATAATGGTTTTGATGATGTCGAAGGGTGTATAGTCTCATGTCATAATTTTGGGTCGAGTCAAGTCGTTGTTTTGTTCTTAAGTTTTGTCAAACAAGTGGTAATCGGTCTTGATTATTAATAATGATTTCATGTATGCTAGTGTTATAATAATATGTGAAACCAGTAAGTGTTTTCAGATAATAAATTGGACTAACATGTAATTATTTGGTTAACGGTGAATCATTGGTACGTAACGGTTATTTGGAATTGGATGATATATTAATTAATAGCCTTTATTGGATAACAAATTAGTTGTGGTGGTTTGGGAAATTGGTAAGTTATTAACAATATTAGAATTGATACTCGCTAATCGGTTATGTTTGGGAATTGAAAGAGTCGTTTGGTAGTGTGTTTGGATGGCGAGATTTATATGAGGTTGTTTGGAGGATTAATTGGAAGTTGTGGAATTGTTTATTTTGAACTTAATAATATATATGTCAACTTTGCGCTACGTCGGTGTTATCGTGACTTTTTAGTCCCGACTGACCCGAACTCGTAACATGGATTTTAATATTTATTGGTCAATATCGTGTAAAAGCCGAGAGTCATGACTCGGACTTGTGAACTCGAAATGAATAATGACTCGAAACTTTTATTGAAACTCGACGAAATATATATATAAACAAGTAAATGAAACTAGAAAATATAGATTCTAAATGGTTTTTGTACTAAACATTCGATAACAAGAATCACCTTGCTATTCGACATTTTAAAAAGGGAACTAACGCCTAAAAATAGAAATGTTTTGTAATAAATGAGTCATTAAATGTTTCGAGGGCACATTTATCGAAATGTGGCATTTATGAGTATTAAATGCCATTAATGTGTTGTGCGTGGGTTACGAATGACCTAACATTAATAGTGTCTATCCACGTGGATAACGGACTTAATAGGTTGACGAACCTAATAAGCGCCCGCTATGTACGTAGGATAACATTATTAATGGGCGAATTATCCTTATGACTCGTTAGGATGTGACTGGTTCTTGGGATAATAAGCGACATGAATAAATGGTTGAGTTTATCGAGTTGATGAACTCGAAAAGATCTAACTATTTATTTCGGAACTTATTAAACTATAAAGCTTATCGCTTAGACGTCTCATTGTGTCGTTATGAGCCGCATTGTGGTTATTTGAGTGCATTCATGGTGTCTTGTCGAGTCGATCCCCCCCCCACACACACACGATGATACCTAACGCTAATAACTAAATGGTGAAACGAGATATTATTGAGATAAGGAAATGAATACGTTTGGGGTAGAAAATATTGAAGTTGAGAATGTGTATTAATAATTGGTTTATATTAACAGGTTGTGCCTTGCTTTGTAATCAAAATTCATTTAACCTCGAGTAAATATAGATTGATCACCTATATTCAGCCAGAGACAGCGGGACATTGACTGATCACCTATGTCCGTCTCAGAGGTGAATTTTGCAAATACTGGGAGTAGTTATAACAGAATTATGTCCGGATTAGAGATTGGTTTTAAGAACGATGAACTTTAGGTGGACTCACACACTCACACTCACCGAACATCACAAAAGTCTTCACTCACACACGACACACTGGCATCGCAACACCTCTCGAACTGTAGTATTTTTGACACCGCTATGAGTCTCCATTTATATGAAATTCCTGTTTGACACCGTCAAGCGTAATTCGTCGTAAGTCGGGTTAGACCCGATTGGCACCATCTATATCCAAGTTGCTTATCGTCATAAGCCTCGTTGATCTTATTAGAGCGTTTAAAATTGTTTTGGGCTATTTTAGATTTGGTCTTGGCTATTTTGGAGTTGGTTTTAATTTTGATTTTTGGGTTTCGATTTTGTGATTTTGATCTCGTTCGAGTTTTAACTCATCATTTGACTTGAATCATCATTCGACCTCGAATCGCTATTCGATTTTGAAAAGTCATTCGGCCGCATTTCGTTAGCAATCTTGTTGGAATTATCATTTCGCACCGTTTCATTAGTAATCTTCTTTGGAATTATCATTCCGCCTAGTTTCGTTAGTGATCTTCTTGGATTTGTCATTTAGCCTCGATTCGTTGGTAATCTGTCACCGACACTTCTACCTCAAGCCTAGTCTCGAGTTGATATTTTTTAAACTTCCAAACCTTGCCATTCACTCGATGTTGATTAGACGGCGTCATCTAGTCGACGTTGTTCATTTCCTAAACCGATAATGTTTTGGTCGACGTTGCTTCACCAACAACTTTCGATTAAGGTAGTACCTTGCATTGTTGATGTCGTACCTTATCCTCTATTTAGGTACCTCTATTGATAACGATCTAACGACTTGTTTTAGTGACGTTATTCACCGAGGATATCCTGTAGATATTATTTTATCAAAAATAGTCGCTACATCATACCACCGATTGCGGTACTACCTACCATGTCCTATCGATGTTGTACCTTACACTCCATCGATGACGAAATTCTTTAGTAAACCAACTTAGAGCCGTTAACCTTCACTCGTATTTAGGAGTTGAATTGATATTGATCGATAGTCGAACTTCTTTTGGGAATTAGGACTTTGAGTCGAATATTGAACCTTTCGCATTAAGTGTTAAGTGCACCAATGAGTCAACCGGTGATTGCGGTTAGTAATAAATGCCTCTTTAGGAGTCTTAATTTCCGCCTCTAACCTAGATATCATGCTAAGTCAACTGACTGATTGCTAGTGGCAATCAACACTTTCCAACAGAGATATACTCTGGACTCCCTAGACTTATCGTCCAATAGAGATTCCGTACCCAACAGAAATCTTGAAATCCTAAGGAGTAACCTGAACCGCGTTCCTTGGGACAATCACCTATTGTTTCTCTCATCCTTTGAAACACACTGTTATCCTTAATACCTTCTTACTAAACTACAAGCTACATTGTAGACGAAACCTTGGGAGTAGATCCCGCACCTTTACCCGAGTGGTTGTTAGTAGTCTTACCAACCTATTCACCTTCGCTATTCAAAGAAGATGAAATGTATGGACGATATTGCTCATCTCTCCTCATATAGTTATAGCAACACTAGAGAATCCGCTATCTTCTTTTAAGGAGGTGAGAGAGTACTCATTTCTCTCCTTCCGGTAGAGTGGCTCTTGCTCGAATGAGTGGTCCTCACTTCGAACTCTAGCTCCTTACCTTCTTTCCACTATGGAACACCAAATTGAAAAGGGGAATCCCCCTTGATCCGTTTTCTCTACCTGAAATTCATTTGGTTAAGTACACATCTGATTCTTCTTCTCAACCTTCAACTCCCTCCGATACTCTTTAAGGAAGAATTGCGATCGGAAAACCTGAGTTACACAAATAGACTTCTCCACACGTAAAGGAAACCGTGTGCTTTAGGAAATGCTAATTTCTATCCTTTCCGGATTGTGGCAATAGCCACACACCCATTTTCATTTATCACTTCCTAGAGCCGAGAGAACAGATCTGGATATGCTTACAAAGGTATCATCTCCGATTGATGGTCAAGTAAAGAAACCATTTGAACCTTAGTAGAACACATCGCGTGTCTATCAAGTTTGGCAACGGTTGGGATAGAAACCTCTTGTTGGCCAAACTCTCTTATAGGCATCCTCGAGTCGACAACGGTTGGGACAGACACCTTCCATTGGCCTTCTCCTTTAATCATACCTATCGCTTTAGTACCTCAAAGGCACCGTAAGAGATCCTCTATGGTCGTAAGTGCCGATCCCGATTGTTGGGTAGAAATGGAAATACCCAACCTACCAACCCTGAACCTATTTAAGAAACTACCAAGGAAAACGTTCTAAGTTAAGATGGATATGTAAGTTGCTCACAGACCATTAGGAGACATAGACAACGTAAATCTCTTGAACCCTCCGAGATAACCTAGAATTAAGCTTACGGATCCACCATGAAATTGGATGAAGCGAGTAGTAAACGTGAAAACTTAATCCCCGCTAAATCAATCCTTTTGAAAATTCTTGCTTGATTGAAACCAATAGCTCAGAGCCTTGAGCTACCATCAAGACTCAGTAGAGTTCCCAACATTTCGTGCGTAATAGGAAGAAAAGACTCGCCGATTAGGCAATTGTTATCCCTTTGGGAAATCCTAATCTTTGAACGTTTAAAACTTTTTTGACCTATCAAAACCATAGATTATAAAAACGAGCGACCTTAGTAAAGTCGCATCTCTATCTTCAAAGCTCGTAGAAACTTGCAAGAAGATCCTAGATTCACGTAGGGAGCGTGAAGATAAACTCTCGTGCTTTTGCACTCACCCCTTCTAGACTTTAGTGGATAATTTGAATTAAATTGCGAGGACGCGATTCCTTTTAAGGAGGTGAGGCTGTGACAACTCGTAAATTCCTCGATGCTTCGTAATCGGAGAAACATCAATTAGAGCGATCGTTTTAGCTAATTTAAGATATGAGTCGTATAATATATCATTTTTATTGGAAATAATATTCTAAGAACATTGGCGTAACTTTTAAGTCACGAAACCCTCGTTTGCTAGTCCAAACGAGCCCCGAACCTAATATATCAAAAGATTTAGAAAGTTACATAACTGGCCCCTGTAGTAGTTTACATCATCACCCCTATCCTTGTTCTATTTGCAAGAATTACCCCTCCAGGGGTATAAATACCCCCAACCCTCCCATTTCTCTCATTTCTCTTTTTTTCTTTCTCTACAAAACACAAAACACACAAACCTCTCTACCTTTCTCTTTCTAATAATGCGCCACCCTCCCTAGGGTTTCCTAAATCATCTTTTCTCGCCAACTTTCCGCAACCTCCTCTATTTACACCACCACTTCTAATCAATAGATCGGGTCCTTGTGACTCCTTTCCACAACATCGTGCCAAAAACTCAAAAGCGCCTCAAATCTACGATTTTAGTATAAAAATATTAGGGTTTCTTGGTTAAACGTTTTCAAGGGTCGAGCATGGTGGGTTATGAGTTGTACTCGTAAAGATACCTCCAAAATGCTTCTCCTTCCTCTCTTTTCTCATGGTAAACACGAGGCACTTGTTTTATATACATATACGTTTACTTTTAATTCGGAAACTAGTCGTATATATTGTTATGTTTATATGTTCGTTGTCATTCATGTGTTAAAACAAGATTTATGCACTCCTTTTTATTAACGAAAGGGGAAACGAGTTTTAAAATAAAAACAAACTATCGTGTGGTAAGAAAACATGAGGTTGTACTTGTGTCGTGTTTGGTCATGACTTGAGTCTCGGGTTGGATTTGAGTTTCGGAGTAGTAGCATAGAAAGAGTATGGCTAGACTCGATATAGTATAGTTTTTGGAATTTGTGTCTAGCTTGGGTTGATACGGCTGTTGAGTCGAGTTGACTCACTGAGTTGGGTGACTTAGTGAATCGGGTCAACTATTGGGTGGATTGTTAACTTAGTTCTTGGGATTGGCCTAATAGATGGGAATCGTTTACACAGTTAGACGCTCGGGTCGGTAGGTTTTCTGTCAGGTCAGACCCGGATGACCACGGGTTGGCCTTGACAAGTAAATACTTTTCAAGACTCATGTTTTATTTTCAATTTGACCTAATCGGACATGTTTGCAAACCGTTTAAGACTATAGGGTCATATAAATGGGCCTATGGATCATGGCAAGGCTATATTGAAATTGGTTCCTTAGATAATAATTTATAAGTGGCAAATATGGCTAATATAAAATATCGTGAACGGATACTATGGACACGTTAGAACTAATGATTGTATAATCAAGG
Organism: Chrysanthemum lavandulifolium; assembly: GCA_022545495.1. Classification (NCBI taxonomy): domain Eukaryota; kingdom Viridiplantae; phylum Streptophyta; class Magnoliopsida; order Asterales; family Asteraceae; genus Chrysanthemum; species Chrysanthemum lavandulifolium. The sequence goes on along the minus strand of CM040238.1, from coordinate 151,757,624 downwards.
TTAATGAAACGGTTAATGGTATAGACCAATAGTAAACTTGTAATAAGACCATGGTTAAGCTAAATATACATATATATATTTATTACAACTTGATTAGGTAACGAACTAATTACACAACGATTTCGAAATAACACTAACGGAGTAAAAAATGTTGAACGTGAGTGGACAACGAATGAACTTATTAAACGGTGTAATAAACATTAGGAATTAACATGTGATTAGTAAAGAGATATCATATATGTCATATTTCGTGATAATTATAAGAATCAACTACGTTTTAGAAATTTGAGTAATATTTGATATACGAGATACATTGGGTATAAGTTAGATCTTATCAATCATTTTTGAACTATCCGAATACAATATGTTAGACTCGGAAACGAATTTAATATAGTTGATTCGTGAAAAGTCTAATTATTCAAGTTTCACATTTTTACTAATAACGAGACATTAGCCTATACAATATCGACAAATACGGTTTTATTTACTTATAAACCCTTATTAACTATGATAATACCTTGTTTTTCATACATACGTGTTAGCTTTTATAAACCGGTTGGGAAATGTCATTTTGATAAGACTATCTATTAAAGTCGTAATGTTTTGGTAACGTTGGATAAGCAGGCGTGCCATTTATAGTACACTACTTAGTATACCTTATATGAAGTACTTTCTTGTAAACTTGTATAATTATGAATATCAATTGAGAAACCTTTATTAATTGAGCGAAAAATGAAAACTTGTCTTTTATTATAAACATGTACGTTTGGGGATTATTAGGTAAATTTCCGAAACTTATCAATTAACCTATTTATGTTACGTAAATAGTTGTCGTCGTTTCCTAGTCTTTGACTAGCTTGAGTATTGTTAGTATTTCTTGACTTTTTCGATATCTCTTCCTTTTGACGTGCGTTCTGGTTAGTATGTCTTGACTGTGTCGATGTCTTCTCCCTCTTCGCGTGAGTTGTACGTCGTGTCTATGTTTCTTACCACCACACGAAACGTTAAAACTAAACTTTTGAGATATTAATTATAATCTTTTGGGAACGATAATGGACTTTTGAAAGTAACGACATGAATAATCCATGAAAACTACGACACATTACTTTTATTGACCTCTTTATCATATAAGCCGTATTTTAAGAATATCGTATACGCATTAGGTTGCGTCACTCTATTTTATCGTACTCGTCGTACATTCTTCTGGATGCCATGGAGATTAGCTTTAGATGTCTGTCATGTCAATAGTGAATAGTGCATTGCTGTGGCTAAGGTGAGTTTCATAGCCCCTCTTTTCAAAGGTTTTCATAACTATTTTGTGGGAGAATACATGCTACTTTTTACAAACCATAATTGAATATGTGAATATGATTTGAGAATGACTGTTGTTTGGTATATTTGATTTGTGGATCGATATCCTATGTATTATGTGAATGAAAACTAATTCTTGGACTGCCACTATTTTATTGAATTGCTAATGTGTTGACTAGGAAAGTTTAGACATGCGACATTTGTTGACTTAGACTAGGGTTGCATCTCTATGCTATAACGCGATGCCTAGCTAAGAATGGACCGACCTAGACCGGGTAGCTTGTGTTCTAGGCCTTGCTACGATTGTCTTGGCTAGAGTCGCCGGGCCCCGCATTGAGATCTCACACGTATTGAATTGATTATTGATTGGATTGATTATAGATTGGATTGATTATTGGTGGAATGATTATGATTGGATTAATTATTGATTGAATTGATTATTGATTGAATTGTTTATGGATTGATTGATTGTTGGTTGATATGTTTATTATCTATACGCCTTAGTCGCATGTAGCAATTAAACTCTATTAGGTCCACTACTACATTTTGTAACTAAACTCTATGAACTCACAGCGTAGGTGACCTTTTAGCATGTGTTCTCGGGTTTAAGGCGATAGCTCACTATTGGAAGACGCTTGGCAAGGGGCATGGTCATAGGCGACTTTGATGAATAAACGGACCGCTTTAATTATCTTTTGGGCCTATTTTCGCACTACTTTCATTAACGCAAACTTATGGTTTTCAATTAATGAATATTAATCAAAATAAATGGGATAAAACCATTCTTTGTACCATATGTTGTGATACAAAATTGTAGCACCCAAAGGCTCGTATGCCCGCTAGACCGTATTTTGGGGTGTTACATAAGTACGAACTACGGACCAACGAAGAAGCCCGATGACAAAATTGGCTACAGTCCTAGCTAAAAGACGTACGCAAGACACTTAGTAGGTCGAGCCTCCGACCACCGAAAGCGTCCTGCGTCCGCATCCGCGATTAGCATGGAATATTGTCCGACAAAGGTCCGGCTCCGGCAGTTAACCTCTATATGCAAGTAACCAGGAAACCCTAGCGGTAATCCTCGCCTATAAAAGGAGCTCTAATCCTCATGCAAGGTACAACAACTTTCTCTCTCATAATTACACACACACTATTACTTTCTCTAACAAGGATGTGTACTTACTCTCACGCCGGAGTCTAATTGTGGGGTCCATCCCCACGATAAGGCTAACGGTTTACTCTTCTTGTACAGGGAAACCCATCAAACTAGTTGGAGTAGTACAAGACCAGCATGTTAATAGCTTGTTGGCCCAGTCCGACAAGCTACACTCGTATCCATTACAACCCGTCACACTTTTTGTACTAACATGTTGGCGCCATCCATGGGACCCAGTACACAACTGCATTCCAGAAAATACTCACCATGAGCACTCGGTTTAGACCAATTCCCGCCTTTGTGTCCACATTGCAGAGTACAATGGAAAGAGAAAACCATACAGTCTCAACAGATCTTGAGGGGCATCCGTCCGACACAGCCCTCCAGAAGTATTGAGATAAGTACTTCGACCAGATCTTACCTATAATGACGGAGAAAGTTCAGAAACAGGAAGAAAGAGCCAAAGCGGTAAAAATCGAAACGGATTACCGTGAGGCCCCGCATCATCATGAATCGGAAATACCAAGGGGAAGGAGAGACTTGTGGAAAAAGCTCGAGTCAATAAAGCGGTGGAACACGCAAAGTGTTAGCGGCCGAAGACGCACCCGGTCTAGGTCACCCAAAAGGAAAGAAGACGGAAGGGAAACGGTGTTCAAAAGGCTGCGCAAGAGTGTGTTCCACCGGCTCGGAGACAAAGAAGAAAGTATTTCCGTGTACTCCAAAGACCCCAGGCAGCCAGTCCGCCATGTTACTGAAAGAAAAGAGGAGAGCAACCACAAATACTCCCAATCACAACCAGTAAGACTCGGATTCAAAAGGCACGGCCGAAAGAGCTCGATTACGGAAAGTGGAAAGCTGCTAAGGAGATGGGTCGAACGAAAGTGGATGTCGTAGGTCCGAAGTTAGAAAGCAGAAACCAGGTGATAGCAACGACTATGACCTGGCCAGACCCTGGGTCTGCAAGGAGACTGATCCGTTCACTCCACATATCCGCTACTTTGAGATGCCATTGAAAACGCGAATGCCAACCAACGAGAAAATATATGATGGGAGTGGAGACCCAGAAGATCATCTTAAAATCTTCCAGGCAGCGGCAAAGGTGGAGCGATGGGCCATGCCAACTTGGTGCCACATGTTCAACTCCATACTAACTGGATCCGCTAGGTTCTGGTTTGACGATCTCCCGTCCAAGTCAATAGACAACTATGATAAACTGAAGAAGGTTTTCTTGACTAACTTCCTCCAGCAAGAGAAGTGTACCAAAGATCTCGTGGAACTGCATCATATTAAGCAAAAGGATGGAGAGCTAACGGAAGATTTCGTAAGAAGGTTCAAAGAAGAAACCAAGGGCATAAAAGGAGCCCCGGAAATTATGAGAGTCTCAGGATTCACGCATGCAATCACCGATCCGGAGCTGACTAAGAGGTTACATGACAGAGTCCCAAAGTCAATGAGCGAAGTGATGAATATAACCGCCTCCTTCCTAAGAAGAAAAGCAACCCCGGGAAGCCGTGAAAAAAGAAGGCCTTGGATATAAAGACCAATAAAACGAGCAGCAATCAAGTATCTTCAAAGTTTTAAAAGAGAACTTAGAAATAAACCAAGAACCAGGGAAAGGCGACAGGGTTTCCGCAACCCGCAAGAACTTCCCGGAGAAATACCGGCACAAAGAAGAGCGAGGTCTCCAAACCCATCCTCAATCACCGCGGTCAAAGAAAAAGTTGATGGAAAGTTCTGCGAATCTCACAGAAATACAAGACATACCACGGAAGAATGTCTACACTTAAAAAAGCAGAGGGAAGACAGAAAGAAAGGGCCGGTGACAGAGGTAGAAGAGCAACAAGAAAAAGCCAAGCGCTGAACTTTAAATAAATAAATAAAATATATACATATCATCATCACCGGCGTCACTCGAAAACTGTTCGTCAAAAAGACGAAAACACCAAAAGTAAAGATTAGCAGAATCGCACACTGATGCATGTTTTACTGACCAGGTTTTAATATTTATAAGTCTCGTTATACCTATGGTCTACCCTAATGCACTAACGGGCAGTATACCCGGTCGTGTGTAGTGTAGTATTCGGTAAAACCGAGGTCGTCGCAAGAGCTATATGTGTGGATTTATACTAAGTCTAGGTGTCACAGATGTTAATAAGATTTCAATATGGAATTAATTAATTAACTATTAAAGTCGATAAAGGCAAAGGATGTAATCAATAGAGGATAGTGGTGCTAATCTAGTTACTCATCCTAACTAGTATTGTGTACGTCTAATTACTTCCAATTACTTGGTGGGGTCAAAGTCGAGGACCAAAGATTTTTTCGCCTCGTCTTAACCTATCGAAAGAGCCACCACCGGAGAAGTCGGTGTCCCCTCATAAGTCCGCTTGTTCTCGGTCCCCTAAGCCAAGTCATTAAGTTTCGCTACATGCTAGACTTATAATAGTGAGTGCCCGAGCGCTAGCAACTTAAACACTCACCCTCTAATTCTTAAGTTCATCCAAATGGTAGGTGATCAGTTGGTCAAATCGCACAAGTAGAAAGGGTCATCAGTTGGTCATATCTTACCCTTCCCGTCTCAGTCTACTCACTTAGGGTCGGTTGATCATATCTTCTAAGCAACTAGCCTCTACCGCCATTCAAAACTACCGAAACAAGGGTAGCTACTAATAAACTATGCATGCATACACTTAGAAATAATTATACGGAAGCAATGTAAAGGCAACCAAAACAATTAAGGAATCATAACTAGGCCAACACCAAGAGGTGCTTAGCCGCTCATATTAACCATACAAATCAATTCAATGTTTAATGTTACGAAATACATGAATCGAAAGTAAAGAAAGGATAAAAAGCTAATGCTTATCGTAGGGAGTGATTTCTCCTTGGAGATAGCTCAGTATGCTCCTCTAGATCCGCCTTCGACTTCTTCTCACGTTCTTTGATTGTTGTGTGAAATGGGATGCTTTGAAATCTTTGGAAATCATGGGGTATTTATAGGCGGATCCGTTTACAGTAACTATAAAAAGAGTTACTGTTGTAACATATAATTCTTCATAAATTGCACTAATAATCTTTGGTTACGGCGTAACCTCGGGAAGGAGTTCGCCAGATCTTCAATAAATCTTGGTTACGCCCGTAGTTGTAACATGAGTTACGGCGAATTATCGTGCGAACCTCATTTGACCTAATATGGTTACGTCGTAATCTTTGGGAGAGTTACGCCGTAATCTTCTGATGAGTTGGTTTTCTGAGCCACGCTTTAGTTACTGCGTAATGTGAGAGAGGAGTTACGCCGTAACTTCTTCAAAGTGAGCATACTATGATAAATCTTCAAAACTCTCCAATTCCACGTCTCTTTAGCTCCAATGCTCGTAATTTACCTGAAAGTGAAATATAATGTAAAACAAGCGTAAATCCATATAAATGATATAAATTACAAGCATTATCGGGGGGAAAATTGACACTTAATATTCAGGATTATTTGATGTTATAAAATATCCCCCCACTTGAACTCTACTTGCCCTCAAGTAGACCTTATTAGATGGATTCCTAAAAAGATATCTCCCATTATCTAAAAAATATAAGTTTACAAATCCCTTATGCTAGAATAAAACAAAGCCGAACACCTAACGAAATAGGAACGAAACACTCAAATCTCTCAACTATTCTAAGTGTCAATTTCGGGGTGATCACTCAATCGCACATTCATAGCATGTATTCTATCATAAGCTTGGCTATTACACAAATATACATCACTAGAGTTAAGGACAAAACAATTCTCGAAGGCAATATGGGTAGACACGACAAGGGTTAAGGGTGATTTGTCATTACTAACATGTCACGACGAAGTGGACAAAATCAATGATACATGACCAAATCCATGGCCAAGACACCAAAGATTGCTCGCTGCATCACCTAGACACGCTTCATGACTAAATGGTAGGATAAGACATGGGATATATAAATGGTGTAAAATAAAAATCAATCAAATAGTCTAAATCCATAACTAAGTCATCACCACTTACCGTCCGCCCAAAGTTCAAGTTTCGAAGTTAAGAAACCAGATCATGATATACTAGGTAGATGTGTCATTAGAGGACGTCATGATGGGCACACCACCTTTTCTTCAACTGTTGGCGCAATTACCAACTACAATCTTCAAATGTGACCGAGGTGGCCTCCTCGATACTAAATCTATATTAAGCTCATAACATAGTGCTTATAACATCGCACTTTACAATAGAGTGAATAACATAACTATTTTTTTATTTTTGTTTTTGTTTTTTGAATCACTTTTTCTTTGAATCATAAACAAAATAACTAAACATAACATCCCCACTTGAGATGGGAATTTGGGGTCTTCAATGATCTTTAAGAATATGTCGACAAAAGCGTGATTTCTAAACCTTGAACTTAGGCAAATGATGACTTCCCAATCACAAATAAAGACTACAGGGTAGGGTAAGGTGTATAGGTGTAACGAAACAATATATTGGGTTAACAAATTGAAAGGAATGGCTCAGATGGGTATATATGGGGTATCTTGCACTAAAGGTGAGTGCAACAAAAGGGTTTCACACGGGGGTCGAGAAGTCGAGGTTGACTAATCGATAGACACACAATGGTAGGCTATTTGGGTGATAATCCTATAATCACGCCTTCTTAAACCGAAAGTCCAAATACATAGAGCTAACTCAACATACCTCGTTATATGGTCTCGAAATAATGCAAAGGCCAATTTCTAAAGTTTACAAGCTACCGCACACTCATAATTTGGTGGATTTGAGGTAAAATTTTAGAAACAGATAAGGCTAATCTCACCATATAATATCAAGCATTGTATGTGCTCGGCTAAGGTCTAATCTAGTTAGGTTAAGAAAACATGTCAAAATTTTAAAATGGCATAATTTTTCAAAATAAACTAGAAAATTGAGGGCAAAATAAAGTTCAAGAGACAATTCCACTCCGTCCCCCACTTGAATTGTACAAAGTCCCTTTGTACTAAGCGTTAATTAAAGGTGAAGAGAAAAGTAGAATTAGAGCGAGAACTTTGCTTTAAAAAGAAAGAAGGTCCACGAAGAGAGTCGTGCCTTTGCATAAGCATCCATGAGCAAACCGCAATGCACGAAATAACACTATCAACAAGCATCATTCTAAAAGAAAAAAAATGAAAATGAAAAATAAACCTAACTCACTTTCGAGGAATCACGGTTGCATTTAGCATATGCAACAAGTTTTAAACCACTTGGTGTCCCAAGTGGACGAGTGAAGTCTCGTGAGGGTTTACAAGGAACACACCCACAAAGTTCATTTAAAGACTAATACAAGGTTATTGTGTTTAAAAGAAAAGAAGTAATGCGAGAGAAGGGTTATGTCGTAACTCTGCACGGAGTTACACCGTAACTAGGCAAAACCCGCATACGCAAAAGTGTAGCTACTGGCGTAACCATCGAGATGGGATTACGCCGTAATTAGTAGTGCATCCGAAATTACCGCAAGGGCCGTGCAGGCGTAATTATGAGAATGAGTTACGCCGTAACTCGTCGATCAAGATGTCGAAGAAGAACTTTTCTTCATTTCTGCATAAATGGTTAAAAACACAAAACCCAATGTAAATAGAAATAAAACAAATGAAAAGGATAATTCGGGTTGTCTCCTAAAGAGCACTTTTCTTTATTTACGAGTCTTTAAGTTAGACTCAAAGCCTCGGGCTTTATGGTGGCCTTTGGACTTGGCCAACTTCCTCCATGTCATTCATCAAGTTATGTCGACCCAAGCGACATTTGTAGCAAGACGGAGGTACTCTTTAGTCTCGATCTTCCAATTTTGCAAAATTTTTCTTCCGCCCTAAATGGTAGAGTGAACTCATACTTTTCGGCTATAATTGGTGGCGGCCTTTATATGGAATCCCAAGGAGTTTGCACCTCCTTTGCCCATATGCTTCAACGTCGGGGTCAATAAATTCCTCTTTTCCTTGCAACTCAAGGTAATCTAAAATCCCTTCTATGTCATCGGTCATCGGACTCGATGCCTTTAAACCATTCCTCGTCGAGCAAATCTTTTACCAGTACACGTTTGCATTCTTCCTTCTCGTTTCTTACTGACTCTTTGGCATACTCAATTGTTATGTCACTCAAGTTGCTAGGACTCTCGTCGTTCGGATTTTCTTTAGTCATAAATTCTTTCCAGATCTTTTCCTTTCTCAACGTATCAACTTTTCCATATTTGATCTTTACCCAACTGTCAAATCCTAAGATGTCTAACCAAGGAAATTTTGTTCTTTCCGTATCGTTGGTTGAGGTCCAAAAGAATTCATCCTCCCTAACTCTCATTAAACTGCTTCCCCCATTACATTTAACATCATAAGGGTTGCATGATGCCCAAAAAACTTCCCTAGGAGTTTTTATCTTCTCACACCAATGACTTCGGGCTTCTTTGTCATCAGTGTTGCTTAAAGGATCTTCCACAGTAGATGTCATAATTAACCAATTCCTTTTTTAGATGATGATCCTCGTAGTCAATCTTGAGCTTTTTTAGAAGATTCGGGTTGATTTTAGCATTCCCGAATTGTATCGCGTACCAATCATCAAACGACAAATCTCCGAACTTGACAACATGTCTTTCAAGCTCGTGAGGGCACGTCCATTCTTCTTCTTTTAGGCCATCACCACCGTTGCAATACTCACGGAAAGAGTCGCACGTAGCCCATGCTCGCGTGGATTCATTGTTAGTTATGATTATCGGAGTGCACTAGTGAGTGATAGGTGGCTCCTCTTCTTCCTCGGATGAGAGCTTTTCCAATATTTCTTCATCAGTATATGCAGCCCACATGAATTTGTTATTTTTGACCCTATCCTTATCGGTTCCTCCGTCATAAATTTCATTTCATGGTCGCATGAAGCCCATAGATCATACCGGTCCCTTAGCAATGGGTATCTTCTTACACCAGTGATATTTTATTTTAGATGGGGACAGAGGGCATAAATTAATGTCATGGGACCATCCGTTAATTACGTGTTCCCGATTCGCCCACTTCGAGAAACCGTCGCTTGACGTATCCCGCCACGCCAGAATCGTGATGTTTGTTACGTGTAACTCACTTGAGTAATCCTTATCGACATCTTTCATAATCCCACGATTTTGTCAAAAATATAGTTACACCGTAATTCTTCGACATGTTACGTGTAACTCAATCCGCGCCGAATTTTCACTAGAATCCGAATCTTGGTGCGTAGAATTAGCTTGTAACTTCGAGTCATCATCAACAAAAATGACCTTACATTCCATTGTGGGTTTTGTTCCTTCCGGTTTAGTATTATTCTTCCTTACTTTCTCACTAAGTTTTTCACCATGGTTTCAAGGTTTTTAGGGTTGTATCGTGATTGGAAAGACTTCGTCGTTGTTTTCTGGAATTCTTTAGCCATTCATCTTGTTCCTTTTGTCTTTGGGCTGAATTTTCCAGAATTTTTATTGTCTCTTCAAGGTTGGGCTTTTTTCACCATAAGCCCCACGATTGTAGTTTCCAGCAGATCCTCCACGATAACCATTACTATTTCAATTATCTCCGTAAAACAGTCGATTTTCTCCATATTTAGCTTCTTCGATTATATTTTCATCGTTGTTGTGAGGACAATTCTTGGTGAGATGTCCTCCCCCACAACTTTCGCAACCTACACGGATGGCATGAACGGTTTCCCTAATTTTTAGCATATCCCGAACCAGATTCTCTAGCTTGTTAGTGATGGCTTCAAATCCGTAAAAACTTCCGCATCTCCATCGTGCCATTTTTGAGAATGATCAGCCATTTTTTGGATGGCTTCAATTGTAGAGTAGGAGTCATGCTTGGAATTGGTCATTGATAGTACAACATCTGTCTTGTAATCACGTTAATTCCTTTGTAGAAGATGTTGACTTTTTGCTGGTTGTTCAGATCATGTGTAGGACATTTGTAAAGGAGATCGTTGTATCTGTCCCAGGATTGATACAACGTTTCATCGTCTTCTTGCTTGAAATTATGGATCTCCAAGAGTTGGTTAGATATCTTCGACGGAGGACAATATCTGTAGATGAAGTGCTTCTTTAGAAGAGCCCAAGTATTAACTGTCCCAACGGGCAATCTTTCGATCCATCTTCTGGCAGCCCCAGTAAGAGTCATGGGGAATACCTTAGCATAACAACATCATAAGACACACTCGGAATGTTGAAAAGGCTTGCGATGTACAAGACATTCTCAACGTGCTCATACGCATCTTCGCCCCTGTTTCCGAAAAAGGGTTAGTACGAAGCTCCTCATAAATTGGTCTTTAATTTGAAACGGACATCGACTCTAATTGCCGGTCTTACGAGCCCCGACCCTTGTTCTTCTCTCGTCAACGCCAAATATTCCTCAAGAGTGAGGTCATCAATGTTAACAACTTCCATGGTACCGAAACTTGAAAAGAGATAGAGAGAATTTGAGAAAATTTAAAACAAAACAAAATGAAAGACTTAATAAAATCCTAATATAACTCCCCGTGCAAGCGCCAAAACTTGATGCAGTTTTATCGGCGTGTTTTAATATTTATAAGTCTCGTTATACCTATGGTCTACCCTAATGCACTAATGGGCGGTGTACCAGGTTGGGTGTAGTGTAGTATTCGTAAAACCGAGGTCGTCCCAAGAGCTATGTGTGGATTTATACTAAGTCTAGGTGTCATGATTTTAATAAGATTTCGATAGGAATTAATTAATTAACTACTAAAGCGTATACAGAAAAGGATGTAATCAATGGAGGAGAGTGGTGCTAACCTAGTTACTCATCCTAACTAGTAATGTTTACGCCTAATTACTTCCAATTACTCTGTGGGGTCAAAGTCGAGAGGACAACATTTGGTCGGTTCATCCTAACCTATCAAGAAAGAGCCACCATCGAGAATTCAGTGTCCCTCATAAGTCCAGTTGTTCCCGGTCCCTAAGCCAAGTCATTAAGTTCCGCCACATGATAGACTTATAATAGTGAGTGCCGGCGCTAGCAACTTAAACACTCACCCCTAATTCTTAAGTTCATCCAAACGGTAGTGATCGTTGGTCAAATCGCACAAGTAGAAAAGGTCGTCATTTAGTCATATCTTACCCTTCCAGCCTTAGTCTACTCACTTAGGGTCACTGGTCATATCTCCTAAGCAACTAGCCTCTACCGCCATTCAAAACTACCAAACAAGGGTAGCTACCAATAAACTATGCATGCATACACTTAGAAATAATTTACGGAAGCAATGTAAACGCAAACAAAACAATTATGAATCATAACTAGGCCAGCACCAAGAGGTGCTTAGCCACCATATTAACCATACAAATCAATTTAATGTTTACTGTTACGAAATACATGAATCGAAAGTAAAGAAAAGATAGAAAGGTAATGCTTATCGTGGGGAGTGATTTCTCCTGGAGATAGCTCCGTATGCTCCTCTAGATATGCCTTCGACTTCTTCTCATGTTCTCTCGATTGTGTGTGTGAAATGGGATGCTTTGAAATGCCGGAAATCGTGGGGTGTTTATAGGTTGATCCGTTACTGGCGTAACTATAAAAGAGTTACGCCAGAACATATAATTCTTCAGAATTGCACTAATAATCTGGTTACGGCGTAACCTCGGGAAGGAGTTACGCCGATCTTCAATAAATCTTGGTTACGCCGTAGTTTTAGCATGAGTTACTGCGTGAATTATCGAGCGGAACCTCATTTGACCTAATATCGTTACGTCGTAATCTTTGGGAGAGTTACGCGTAATCTTTTGATAAGTTGATTTTCCGAGCCACGCTTTTAGTTACGAAGTAATGTGAGAGGAGTTACACCGTAACTTCTTCAAAGTGAGAATACTATGATAAATCTTCAATAAGCTCTCCAATTCCGCGTCTCTTTAGCTCCAATGCTCGTAATTTACCCGAAGTGAAATATAATGGAAAACAAACGAATCCATATAAATGATATAAATTACAAGCATTATCGGGGGAAATTGACACTTAATATTCAGGATTATTTGATGTTGTCACACACGCATCTGGAAAAAGGTGAAATCAGAACTCCAACAGGAGAAAAACGACAGGAACTCAAAAAAAATAAACAAAGGTCTGGAAATCCCTACCGGAACGAATGAATATCCTAATCCTATAACCTTTAATAAAGACTCAAGCTAAACACAAAGTAAGGAGGAGAATAACCAAAAATAATAAATAGAACCAACTATCGAAGAAGACTCAGGAAGCAAGTACAAACGTAGAAAAAGCGCCATGTTACCTCAAAAACAATCGGATTATGGAAGATCATGCGAAAAGAAGCTTAATAAAGGTTGGAACACATTACGGGCGATGTGGTAAAACCCAAGGAAGTTATTCCTGAGGATAAAAGGAACAAAATCGCCTCAAAAGAATTAACTTTGGAGGAGGCAATACTCCAAAGGAAAACGCAAAATGTCGCGCAGACACAACATAAAAACCATAATGTGGGAAACAACAAAACTAAGGAAAGATACGGACTTGGAATGGAAAGCCCCGACAAACAACCAAGTAAGGCGAGGTTTAAAGGATAAGCCTTATCCAAATACTTAAAACGGAGAGAAAATTTGCAATGCAGATTCGCTCCTTCCCAAGAAATATTATGTCAAATCTAGCAGAACAATGACGCCTGTGCTACAAGCCTAGGCACGTGCCTACCCACAAAAAATGAAAATTAATGCTAACGCTGCAAAATAGTAAAATCCTCACTATAAATACGCGAGGTAAAGAAAGGGAAAGGCAAAACCGTAAAAAGGAATTACTCCTTTCATCAACAAAATGCTTGGCACATAAAAATAGGCGCAGAAAATCTTCAAAGAAGTTGAAGATGTTATTCAAGAGAAGAATACAATGGTACACGGTAGGAAAGAACACAACCGCCATCAAGAACAACGTGTGGCCAACGCACGTCATTCCAAAACCCGCATTTAACTCGAACCTTTACCCCAAAAGAAAAACATAAGAATAAAACAGATGCGGCGGCAACCAAAACACGTTCTTAAATGATCGCTAATAACAGTTAGTAGTTCTAAATGACAACTAATAACCCACTCACAAGACACTCACAACATTCCTTCACCCAAAACCCGTGTCCATTGAAGTTTGTGTGAGCATGCCTAGACCATATGGCATACCAAAGGTGGGAGTTTAAAACAATTAGACTCTCATTAGCCCTTTGAGATTTTGGTAGTGCAGGGCCCTTCCCGACCTCGGCATATTGAGCGGAAGAAGGAACTATATCACAGAATCGGGTCGAAAGGAGTGATAGAATGTGCAAAGAGTTTGGTCCCTGGGAAGGACAACAAAGGAAGTTAAGGATGACGAATGCGTAAAACGACCCTAATTAATAAGAAAGTTCCCTAGGAATGAAAAACAACAGAGGATGAAAACTATGCCTTCATTCCCGTGTTGATACACCGCCCATAAACAAGCGTGACGCTCACCAATCTAGGCGATCGGGTTGGATAGACCGGGTTTAGGGTACAAATGACTAGCTTGCGGGGCGCCGGATAAAACAAAGGTTGCGCTGTGGAAAAGCAACCTCACTAAAATCCTTCCACTACCATGCAACAAGGCGATTCGAGGCGAAACCTCTTGAAAGGCCTATCAAACCATCAGATACCCTACATCATTATAAACCCACCTCTTTGAAAAAGAACAAAGACACAAGGGAGCATCACGGCCTTTCAAGAAACAATTACAAGCCCCATGAACTTCCTGTGGAACCCGTAGGAGAATGCATGCCCCATAAGGAAGCAAAGCGATCGAACTCCTTCAAGAAAAGGATACTAGACAAGAAGAAGGATCCGGAACTCAAGAGAAAGGAAAATACCGCACCGTGAAAGTCGCACGGATAATGACAACGTCAGCAAAAGCACATCCAGCCAGAACAATTCTTCAAGAAAGGAAAGTGCAACTAGTATATAAGGCAACTTGTCCCGGACAACCATTAAAGGAAATGTTAAGATTTGGAAAATCCAGTAGTTAAAGTGTCAGTCACCTCAAGTATATGTAATCGTTAGAAAGCTCGTAGTCATAGTTATTTAATGTTAAGTAGTATTTAGTTTAGTAACACCGTGGAGGACGGATGGGTCTTTACTCACTGTATGCCTGATCTACAGCCCGTCAGGTGACATTTTATGTAAGTACTATAAATACTCTCTACCTCCCAAGGTAGAGAGTTGGAGCTCATAATAAGATTTTTCTTTCTCTCTCAAAAGTTCCCAACTCTCTTCCATTTCTCTCTCTAGAACTTTCTATCTCTAAACATATTGTACGCCCCATAGTAATCATGGTTTAGTGTGTTTGTGAAATCCTATATGTTACAAATGGTATCAGAGCTATGGTTTGATCACTCATCTTTTATGCTCTTTGTTTTGGTGGATTTCATAAGGTTTTTGGGGTATTAAGTGTTTAGAAGAGTTGGATTCATTTGGACAAATTCTAGTGTTAAAGTTTGAATTTTGCTTGTACTTTTGTGTTTAGGATCATCATATGTGTTTAAAGTTTGAATTGGAAGGTTTAAATCATTGTGGTTTGGTTGTTTTTGATTGTTTTTTATTGATAAAGTGGTTATTTGTGAAGATAGGACGAAGCGAGTTGAGTCTCGGACTTGTTTTTCTTCAAAGCGAGTTGCTTTGTTTCGTATCTGAGTTAGTATATGCGACTTGGCTATTTAGCGAGTTGATTTTCATGCGACTTGGGTTCTAAGCGAGTTGTGTGTCTTTAAGAGTTGATACTAAAGCGAGTTGGCTATTTAGCGACTTCTTCCATTAAGCGTGTTGGCGGTGTTGCGAGTTGATGCTAATGCGACTTAGCTATTTAGCGAGTTGATTCCTTGCGAGTTGTCTCCTCGAGCGAGTTGGGTGTTTAGCGAGTTGATAACTAAGCGAGTTGTGTGTTTTGCTACTTGTCACTTCTTCGTGATACATTCTTACGGTTGTTCTTTTGGTTTAATAAAATCCCGTGAAAGAATCAATTTCCGGTTTAATCAAAGAATTGTAAAATCCCAGAGAACTTGTAATCATGGCAAACATCGCTCCTACTATTGTTTCTTCCAGAGGCGAGGACGCCTCAGCAGCAGGTCGACACTGCCCACCTATGCTTGATGTAACCGATTATGATTCATGGGCTCAAAGAATCGACTGCATCTTGTCTTGGAAAGGAAAATGGGTCAACATTCTCAAATCTATTGATGAAGGACCTTATCCGGTTGAGACTACAAGAGACATAATTGATCTCGTAGATGGAACTATGATTTTTGGATTTGGATAGGCCAAAGACGATGATGAGCTCAATGATAAGGAGAAAAGAGATTTGATGTCGATATCGTGGCTTCTAACATCATACTTCAAGGTCTTCCTAAAGATATCTACAAGTCGATCAATCACAACACCGAAGCCAAGGCCGTGTGGGATAATGTCAAGATGCTTCTTTTCTCGGTTCTAAATTAACTATGGAAGATGAGAATCACAACTCTATGATGAATTTGAGCACTTCAAGATGAAACCAGATGAGAGTGTCAATGAGTATTACGAAGATTCCATAAGCTTGTTAATGACATGAGGAACATCGAATGACTATGCCAAACATTCGCTTGAACTCAAAGTTTGTGAACAACATGAATCCGAATGGCACAAGTTTTTCACCCGTGAAGCTCACTAAAGGATTGAAGAATACAAACTATGAGAAACTATATTCCTTCCTTCTCCGTAATGAGAGACATGCTATGTTTGAAAAAGGATTCGAGCGGCTCAAAACCAATCGTGGAGAAACAAGTTCATCAAATGATTCAACTGCATTTTTCACCAATGATGGAACCACTACCAAAGCATCTCAAGTCATTCAAGATCCATACTTCAAATGACTGATGCCAATGTTGTCATGGAACACTTAATCAATAAGTCGGCTTATATGGTTAAACAAAACTTAACATTCTCTTCACATACCAACAAACTTCACACTAACAATGAAATCGATCGCATCCAATCTACACAACCATGCTTTGGTCGAGATGGAAAGGTTACAAGACAACCAAACTCAAGGAAGACAATATGAACAAAGAAGAGGTGGAGTAGGAGGAGGGTATGTGGAAAATCGTAATAGAGGAAAGAATGGAAATCAAGTACAAGTTAAGCCGATCAAGTGTTACAACTATGGAGGTGAGGACACATTGCAAGGAATTGCACATCGCCAAAACGCCTCGCACGCCGAGTACTTGTGGATAAGATGTTGCTTGTGCAAGCTCGGGATAATGGTGCAGCTTTAGATGAAGAGGAGTTGTTGTTCTTGGTCGAGGAAATGCTAAGACATATGATGCAGATGTAGATGAGCAACCAATTCCGGAGATAGGCCATAATCATTAGAATGCCTTTCAAGTAGCTGATTGTGATGCATACGACTCTGATGTTGATGATGAACCTACTGCACAAACCATTTTCATGGCTAGCATCTCTCCAAGGGTATCTCCTAAAGTCTCTTCATCACCACAAGCTGGTCCATCCAAAGAAAAACTCATTTCTGAGGTATTAAAACTATACGATGATGCTGATGTGCAAAAGATGCATGACAAAGTACTATCAACTAAAACTATTGAATCAAATATTGAAAATATGGGTAATATCAATGTTGTCCCATATGATCAATATGTGAAACAAAGTGAAAGTGAAGTTGTACCAAGTGATGCATCTTCTACATCAACAATGACTATGTTTTTGATGAATACACCGCATGCGCCTCGATGATTCTCGTTATCTCCGAACTTAATGCCTATAAAGAACGAGTTGCCATTTATGAACAACGTGTTAAGTTTGAGCTAACTACTCGTGAGCGGGAGTTGGATAACCAAATGCGCATAATTATTAGAAAAAGTAAATTTAGAAGAAGTGTTAAAACAAGAGTTAAACTCCTTACAAGAAAAGCTTTCAAAACTCGCTAGCAAAACAAGAACTTCAAGAAAATGTTAAAATCCTTAAGGTGAATTTCATGCCAAGGAATCAAAACTTTTGAATGATTTTTCTAATCTAAAACTTTGAAGAACAAGCTTGAAAATAAGTTGTATGCACAAGGAATACCATTCAGATCGCTTCACATGGTCACTAAGCATAGAGTTTTAAGCGATAAGCATAGTGTTCCCATTATAGATAAACCCAACCCTGAGTACAGTAAGTTAGCTAAGGCGGCTCAAAATGTAATTTATGATGGCAATGAGATTCTTAAACCTAGACAGAAACCTAGTTGCGTTGAGAGCACTGAGGAAGATAGAAATTTAGATGATGCATCTAGGGTGAAAATGAATAAGAAGCTAGAATATCCTGAATGCAAAAAGAATAACATCACGATCAAACCCCATGATTACAAGATGGAAAACTGGATCTCCTTAAACAAATTTAAGCCTCAAACGTTGTTAACACCGAACAAGTTTTTCGAAAAGGACTTAGATAAGCAAAAGTGAAAATCTTGTTGAAACAAACCTCCCTTAGGAAAATGCATGCAATGATCAGGTATCCTCCAAATCTACCAATGCATTTAGTTCCTAGAACTATTGCCACTAAAAGCAAGACCTTAATCAGCCAATATGTTATTCTTCAACTATTTGTTGATTTTGAGAAAACTTGTAAGAAAAGGATCACACCTACTGGGATAAATGAAGGGGAAAGGGGTTTTGAGCAAACAAAAGAATGCTATCTAACTGAGGTCATGCCTTTCTTTAAACTACTAAAAGATCATTTTGAGAGTCTTAAAAAGGAGATAGATTCAGATATTAAAGGAATGGAAAAGGAATTTGATGCAATGATAGTTGAGGTTAGTGACTATGAGCGAGCTTTAAAATATAATGAGATTGAGAGGAAGAACTTGCGTACCTTGAATGAGAATCTTATTTCTGAATGTATTGCTCAAGATGTGTTTTATACTGCTACGAATTGTTCCATTAATGCTTCTCAATTTCATGAATTATCTGTTGTTCGAAAGTCTCCCATGATCGTGTCATTGAGCTTGAAAAGATTAATTCGAAACTTAATGAGAAAATTGATCGGGATGATCACGATAATTTGGTAAAGCATCTTTCTAAACTAGAAGTTGAACATTTTGATTTACAATTAAAATATCAACATCTAAAAGAAAATGTTAAACATCAAATATCAAGACATCCTGGATGTTCCCGAATTTGATGCGCTTTTGAAATTAGCAAACGTGATGAATGATTCGAGCTCATTGTAACACGATCAAAAAGTTGAAAGCCCAAATCTCTCAATTAAAGGGTGAAAAGAACAATGTGATCGATCCCAAATGCCTCCTCCTTTAGATTCTCAAGATTTCAAATTTTTCATCTTCAAAACTTAGTTAATGCCTTACAAAAGGAAAATGAGAGTTTTTATAAGAAAATGAAAAGTTAACGACACTTTAAAGAGTTATATGATTCAATGAAAGTCACCGTGACCAAAACAATGAAAAATAACGCCTTTACAAAAGGAAATTGAGAATCGAGAAGTCGTGAAAATGGGAAACCGCCACTTGTTTTTAATAAGAATGTTGTCTCAAAGTCATCCTCTCGATCGCAAATACATCATATCTTATTAAATACATTCCTCCTCATCTTAGGAATAATGAACCTGCGTTTCATGACTATTGTGCTTACCTAAAGGATAGTCTAGAATGTCTCCAGGCCAAATGATCTCAAGAGCTGCTAGAATGTGTAACTGCAACATGTCCTAAATCCTTAGGTGCAAAAGGCAAAGTTGTAATGCCTTGTTCTATGCCTAGTGCCAAGCATTCTAGGCCCAGTTTTAAGAAAGTGAACTTCAATGTGCCTTCTAGTAATATGCACCCTTGCACGCCTAGTTCGTGAATGTAAAAGTAGATCAACCAACTAATGTTCCCATAATTCCTCTGTGAGTAATCGGTGACATTAAAGCAAGCGGTCAAAGCCTCCGTGCAATACCAAGCAAGATAGGACCTCGCAAGCTAAAAATATGCATTGGAAGAGAGTAGAAGACCAACCTAGGAACGTTATGTTTGAGTTGAATAAAACGAATCGTGTTGATTCTAGTATTAGCCATAGGCGCATCGTAATTAATTCAAATTCGATACTATTTGCAAACCATGTAATGATGTCCGTATGAATTCTATTGCTAATCATGATTATGGTGTGAATGCTTTGTCTAATCTTGTCAAATGCCCGTGAAAATTGTTAATGCAAAAATCATGCAAAGAAGGCTAAAAGGCAAAGATGAAAGATTGTTAGAAAACAAAGGAAACCCACAGACTAACGCTTATAAAGATAGGTTATTATTGGATACCTTTTGGCCTTAAGAATAATCGCTTTGTCCTCAAACCGCTAAGACTATGCCCACTAGAAAATGGATGCCTCACCGGTAGAACTATTCCTTAAGAAGTGAACATACTTTGAATAGTTCAAATACGCACACCATCATCGTGCATCTATTCCTAATGATTTCACCGTTTATTTCCGATGTGGGTGTTCCAATCACTCTTACTAACCAAGTGGAACCCATTCTTGCATGGGGATCCCAATTATCCGATTATACATTCTTGTTCGTGTTCAACCGCAGATCGCTCAAATCGCTCGTGGTACTTGGACTCAGTCGCTCCAAGCATATGATTGAGATCGGTCATGCTCACGAACTTCGTGAGCAAATTCATTGGGACCTGTTAGATTCGGGAACCACCATTTTGGAGCAATGATGGGTTATGGTGATTATGTAGTTGGCAAAAGTGTAATCTCGTGGTATATTATATGGAAGGTCTTGGTCATAATTTGTTCTTTGTTGGTCAATTCTATTATTCGATCTAGAGGTGGCCTTTAGAAACATACTTGCTTCGTTAGACAACTTGATGGTGTGGAATTATTAAGAGGTACTCGAGGTTTTAACCTATACACCATTTCTATCGAAGACATGATGAAGTCTTCTCCAATCGCTTGTCGTCAAAGGCTTCTAAAACAAAGTCATGGTTATGGCATCGCTGCCTCAATCACTTGAACTTCGCACCATTAATAACCTTTCCGTAAAGGATCTTGTCGAGGCTTACCCCATTAAAATATGAAAAGATCATCTTGTTCAAGATGCCAATTGGGTAAAAGCACGAAATATGCCCACAAACCAAAACCCACAAATTCAGAATGGAAGTTCTTCATACCCTTCATATGGATCTCATGGGTCCAATGAGAGTGCAAACGATAAATGGGAAGAAATACATTCTAGTAGTTGTTGATGACTACTCGATTTACTTGGGTAAAGTTTTTGAGGACAAAGGATGAAACTCTAGATGTTATCATCAAACTAATCAAACAACTTCAGTTCGACTCAACAATACCGCTGTAATTGTTCGAATAGACAATGGCTCGTAGTTTGTCAACAAAGTCTTAATTCGCTTTTATGAAAGTATTGGAATCGCTTATCAAAGAAGTGTTCCACGAACTCCTCAATGTAATGGTGTAGTTGAAAGACTAAATCGAACTCTTGTGGAAGCCGCAAGAACAATGCTTATTTATTCTAAGGTTCCAATGTTTCTATGGGATGAAGCCATTGCCACCGCTTGCTACACCCAAAATCGCTCCCTTATACACACCTCTCATGAAAAACTCCATATGAACTTGTTCATAAACGAAACCCCGATCTCTCCTACCTTCGCAGTATTTGGTGCTTTGTGCTATCCAACGAATGACGGTCAAGACCTAGGTAAATTAAGAGCAAAAGCAGATATTGAGTTTTGTTGGTTATGAACCAAACAAGAAGGGTTACCGAATCTACAACAAGAGAACCCGAAATATCATGGTAACTATTCACGTTACGCTCGATGAGTCGACCGGTCAAATGGCTCGGACAACCCAGATTCGGACCCGCACTTCAAAACATTCCCATTGGTTCATCCCTTGTACCAAATTTCTCTAGTTACTCCATATGTACCTCCAATCAAGATGATTTGAAGAAATTGTTTGATCCGATGTTTGATGAACACTATGAGCCAAGTGCTAATGAATTGTCAATTCCCACAACAGTAGGTCGCTCATAT
Source organism: Chrysanthemum lavandulifolium (assembly GCA_022545495.1). Lineage (NCBI taxonomy): Eukaryota > Viridiplantae > Streptophyta > Magnoliopsida > Asterales > Asteraceae > Chrysanthemum > Chrysanthemum lavandulifolium. Next base: position 151,736,088 of record CM040238.1, on the reverse strand, counting down.
CCCCGAGAATGAAGTCAACTTTAGTCTCAATATCATTAAGTCAAGAAGCTCGTCGCCGATAACTCACCTCATCAACAAATCATCAATTTTCGAATGTACATCATGGAACTGCTCGCATCAATGATGAAGTTAATCCCTTTGCTACCCCGAAGATGCTCCATTTGAAAACATATTTGCTCCCGAATCATCATCGAACCATCTTCTTCGTGAGACATCGACTGCTACCTCTCCCTCAACAACCGCCACATGAACACCTTAGAAAATGGACTCACGATCATCCATTAGACAACATCATTGGAAATCCTCTCGCCCAAGATCAACAATGAAACAACTTGCAACCGATGCCTTATGGTGCTTCTTCAACTCCTTACTCTAAGATCGAACCAAAAGATGTTAAAACCGCCATGAATGAAGACAACTAGTTCAATGCCATGCAAGAAGAAATTCATGAGTTTGATCGACTTGATGTATGGGAATTAGTACCGCTCCAGATTATGCTATGATCATTGCTCTAAAATGGATCTTCAAAGTGAAACTTGATGAGCATGGTGATGTCTTAAAGAACAAGGCTCGATTGGTTGCTAAAGGATACCGCCAAGAGGAGGGTATTGACTTTGAAGAATCATTTGCCCTGCTGTTCGTATCGAGGCAATCAAAATATTCTTGGCTAATGCTCGCTAGTAAGAACATGGTAGTCATCGATGGATGTAAAGACGGCATTTCGAACGGAGATCTTAAAGAAGTCATCTACGCCACCAACCCTCAAGGCTTTGTGAATCCGAGCATCCTACTCACGCCTATCGCTTGAAGAAGGCTCTTTACGGTTTAAAGCAAGCTCCAAGGGCATGGTATGATACGCTATCAAAGTTTCTTCTATCTACCGGATTCAAAGAAAGGAGCATTGATCCAACATTGTTCACCGTGAAGTCGAAAACATTTAATTCATGTTCAAATTTATGTTGATGATATCATCTTTGCCTCGACCGACCCCAATGAGTGTGACCGCTTTCAAATGCAATGGGTTCTAAATTTCAAATGTCAATGATGGGACAAATGTCATTTTTCTTGGGATTACAAATTTCACAAAGTCCCTGAGGCATTTTCATAAATCAATCTAAATATGCAAATGAGATTTTAAAGAAATTTGGATTTGATTCTGACCTGCTGACACTCCCATGATAGAGCGCACTAAACTTGATAAGGACCACTGTGGATCATGGTAGATCAAACGAAATATCGTAGTATGATTGATCCCGATGTACCTCACGCCTAGTAGACCCGACATCTTGTTCGTTAGTGCATGTGCGATACGTGCTAAGCCTACTAAAAGCACCTGAAGCGGTTAAACGGGTCTTTCGTTATCTCCAAGGTACCATCAATATGGGACTTTGGTACCGAAAGACACCGGTATGTCACTAATGACCTATGCAGATGCCGATCATGCAGATGTCAAGATACTGTCAAGTACTACCGAGGTGCTCGCTTTTGGGTGATAAGCTTGTGAGTCGGTCTTCAAAGAAGGAAATGAGTACTTCTATTTCCTCTATAGAGGAATACATAGCCATGTCATCCGGTTGTGCTCAAATCCTATGGATGAGATCCCAATTATCCGACTATGGCTTTGAATTCAACAAAATCCTCCGCATCGCGGATAATAAAAGTGCTATTGCTCTCATGCAACAACGTACAACACTCAAGAGCAAAGCACATCGACATTCGACATCATTTCATCGGGGATCAAGTTGAAAACGTTGTGGTGGAACTTTACTTTGTGAGGACCGAATACCGCTAGCGACATCTTCACCAAAGCTCTTCCTAGAGAACGTTTGAGTTTATTCTTCCACGACGGGTCTTAAGAGCCTACAACCGTAAACACTCAAACGCCTTCAAGAGGAAGAAGAGGAGTAAAAGGTTTCCTTCATCTATCCCCTGTAAATATTTTTTCGAAAAACAAAATAGAAAAATATAAAACTTTCAAAATCCATAAAAATTTTGAAAAATTCGAAAAATCTTCAAAAAATATTGTCATTTTGTCATGTTTCTCTCGATTCGATAATATCTACGGTCTTGATGTTGTCATTCAAAGAATGACACGGACTTTAGATGTTGTTCAATTTTATAAAAAAATAAAAAAATATAAAAGAAACATATTTTGGGAGAAATTGAAACAATGGTTTATCGTTATTTCAGCAAGAACCCGCTTTTCAAAGAAAGAACGAGCCATGCTTTATCTCATGTTTCAATCCTAATGCTCGATTCTAAAACAAACGCTTGTCATCAACAAGACAATCGTTTAACTTCAAATATTTTTCCTTCTAAAGATTCCTCCAAAAATATTTGCAATCTTATGAAAACTCAATTGTTTTGAAAACACTTGACTCTATTTTTAAAAATCAAAAGAACTTATCAAGTGTCAAAATTCAATTCATCAATCAACGACTTTCGTCATTGATTGAGGGGAGAATGATTTTCCAATTAAATCAAAAGTGTTCTTTTCAAACAATTTGCACTTAAATGAGTAAGGTCTACTCTAAATGGTTTACAAAATGTTATACAATTGGTTCCAGACCTTGGTTATTATTATGTTTTCAAAAGATAATTATGCATGTTTAATCAATGGAGTTTAAAGTCTCAAAATCCAATCCTTATCAGTTAAAACGCTTTCACAAATCAAGTCACAATTCTCCTCAAAAGCCTTCAAAATCAATTTAAATCTACACATATCACAAATCTCAAATGATTTGATAATTGTAATCGGGGGAGAATTTGTGATTTAAATTGGATTCAAACTGATAATTCGATAAATGGTTTCATAAGTGTTTAGTATGTTTGCCTCCCCGCAAGTGACAAACGATTTCAAGTTTTCCATGCACATGTTGAGGGGGAGAAACTATTTTAAACGTCAAATTATTGAAATGTGACTGAATTGTCTCTAAGTGCAGGTTCCCTCTAATATGTGCAAAATTCTTTCAAAATTCGAGGCACATATTGAGGGGGAGCAAACTCTTGAAAAACTCATCCTTCCTCAAAATATTTTATCTACTCAAATTGGTCGGGAAGTGATGATGATGATTTTAGAAAATGTTAATCAAAAGATTGGACCTTTCACTCTTAATCTAATGATTTCAAAGATCTCTTGCCTCCATGTGCTAAACAATTTCTAAATCTTTATGCATATGTTGAGGGGGAGCATTTCTAAAATATCAAAACAATTAAGATACAAAATGCTTTGATTCTATATCACAAGTATCTTGATTGATTTTTCAAATGGTTTTCAATTGGTTCCAATGGCAGATGAACGCTACCAAAAAGACCGACCAACTTTACTTTATGGATGGTGATATAAGGATGATAAGGTTAGGTTGAGGTCCCATGATCCGCTAGAACCGGAGGGATCTACCCGGGGACAATCCACTAGATAGTGTAGAAGTCCTTAGGTATGATGAAAAAAGGAGAAAAGTGAGATATGGGAAGAGTGCGGATCGAGACCGAGCTAGTAATCGAATAAACCCAACAAGGTTCTAGTAATGAAGTCTTGGTAAGCACCAAGGGGTTGAAGAATGAAAAGAATTGAATGTGAAAAAGGGGAAAAGAAATAGCCTCCATTTATTCAACCTTAGGGCGTAAACCGGTTCAATTCATACACTATCGGTGGTTACCAAGGTAACATCGGTATTAAAGACAAGTCGTCATGGACCCAAAGGACGACCGCACTTCAACTTTCCAAACCACTCAAGTTCCTCTTAAAAGGGCTTGTTTCATTCTCACGGGAACCTACATAATCTATCGACCTTCTCTTAGAGATTGTTGATATTGAAGAAGGAGACCCTCTCCCTAGTCTCCGCATAGGAACCAAATATGCACAATTGAGTTTAGAGCCACGAGATCATCTTATAAATCTCATTAGGACACTTTCAATGAAGACTCTCTGTTTCACACAATGTGGAAAGGGAGATTATATCTTATGAGTCCTACGATTATCCTTGTGATATTGCCGTAACATCTAAGTGATATGCATTCATATTCACGATGAAGATGGAAAGCCTTCTGGAGCCATCATCTAACAAGCTCCCGGTAGGTGGTATGTGAGATCTATCCAATAGATCAACCATGTGACAACCGGATGTAAACAATGGAGAGACTCAATCTTTTGAATCAACTCGTTCAAAGTTATGGATTGACGGATACCTTTGAAAAACCGGTCGTTGTGCTTAAAAACTCTTTTCTTTAGCACGTCGATTGTGTACTTATTTCTCAAAATAAAATGTGTTTTGATTGATAATTGATTTTCATTAAAACCTTCGCTGTATTGCAAAACAATTTATATTGAGCAATACACGATTGTTTTTCAAATCTCTTTTCATCAATCGTTGAATCTCGTCACGGTTCACTCACTCCGTGTTGTCTTCTTTTAGACGCCCGGTTTGAGAACAACTAGAGCATTGCGAAACCCCGTCAAGGAAATTCTTTGAATTATACATGATCACAGCAAGATTTGTATCGATCAATGGGGAACCGTGGGCCGTGTATTCAATTCATCGAAGTGATCAAAGACACTTTCATGCGCTTTATTGCTAATCTGTTTTATGTGTACACCCCGACGCTTGCATATGATCGTAATGAAGCGGTCAATCCATAGCCGCATGCTCACACAACACATTCATATCTAAAGAAATCATGATTAATGCATCAATGACTCGATATTTTCACTCCATGCTTCGCTACCGATGCCAATATCATGAATTAACGAAAGCTTCCGCCACTCGATAAGAATAAATCATGATCCAGAATGTGAGCATGTCGGTCCAAAAGTCACAACATCACATAATACCAACACCACAATGGATGAGTCAGAGATTTAATGTTGCTAATGATCTCAAAGCTGGCTCAAAACTCAGTATCACGTGGATTAGTTAAAAACCTCCACTCAGATTATCCAAAACATGCAAAAATGAAGAATCAAAGACTACGAGCTACAGAACAAGAATTCAAGAACAATCTCAATGTAATATCAGTTTGTTTTCTATGTAATGTAATGCATGTTTGAGGTGACCTCCCTTAGGGGGAGATTGTTAGGATTTGGAAAATCCAGTAGTTAAAGTGTCGGTCACCTCAAGTATATGTAATCGTTATAAAGCTCGTAGTCATAGTTATTTAATGTTAAGTAGTATTTAGTTTAGTAACACCGTGGAGGACGGACGGGTCTTTACCCATCGTATGCCCCGATCCACACCCGTCGGTGTATGCTTTATGTAAGTACTATAAATACTTTACCTCCCAAGGAAGAGAATGGAGCTCATAATAATATTTTTCTTTCTCTCTAAAGTTCCCAACTCTCTTCCATTTCTCTCTCTAGAACTTTCTCTCTCTAAACATATTGTACGCCCCATAGTAATCATGTTTTAGTGTGTTTGTGAAATCCTATATGTTACAGGAAACTTCCGCAAGAAAGAGCAAAAACAGAATTGCAGAAGCACTTCTCCAAAAAAAAAGGCCCGCCATCAACAAAGTCCTGGAAAGAACACAGCTTTAGCAATTATAAGACTTAGAATAAAAAGGGTAAGAACGATTAACAATGAAAAAAATGTACTCAAATTTACAATCTTTGTAATTTATTTTGAAATATATCAAATCAATAAAAAAGTGAAGATTAGCTACCTTCATTGTTTTATATTTCAAATAATTTCATTTCGATTAAGTGCATAAGACACGCAAGCACAAAATTAGGCACTAATCAATATGTTATTTCCAAATAACAAAGAGTTATCACGAATAACCAAAAGGTGAACAACATAGTCACCAAGGTACGTAAGAGGTATTGCAAACCCAAGACGGAGGATAGCCCAAAATTATCCAAAGACTATTAAAACATGCATATCTCAGATAAACGTTAAAATAATAGCATGGCACAAATCCAAAATGGTGTGCACAAAAGGCTATTGAAAATGTGCATATCCGTATAACATTAAAAATAGCAACACACAATGTATGTGCAGATAATAAGAACACAGTATCCGAAAAAACAAAAAGACAATAGCATAGAATGAGATAACAAATTTCACACAACCATGGTGAACATTACAAGAAATGGAAGAGCTAGACATTGTTCAAAGGACTACAAACATAAAAGAAAAAGAGTAAACTAGTTTTGCTCCAAGACAACACGCTAGCTTCAGGATCATACAAAACGGAAGGAACTTCGCCCACCTCGTGGTGTGGATCCTCCACAAAATCAATAATAACACTAGACTCTCCAACGTCATAATCATCGGTGGAGAGGGCCTAACAGAGACAACAAGAATACTAGCGTAAGGGCACAAGTGGCAACAAAGTACTAGAAGTCAAAGCCAACTCGCTAGTTGAAGGTCCTTCCGCATCTATAACATTGCGGGTGGACAACGGATCAACTAAAGAATCATAAACATCGCAGCAATGGGGTCGATGAGAAACAGAAGACTCCTAAATTGATCAACCGTTCCTTGAACAACTTCCAATGAGCGAGACAATGAGCTAGTGCCAATAACAAGATTAGTATGCTTATCATAAACAGGAACCACAAGTCGCTCAAGGTTAGGTCAGAACCCAACAATCATGGGGCACTCGCATGCGGTCCCTCAACCCGAAAAAGATCCATAATCACCGCAATACCAAAGATCCTTGCTAGATTTAAGAACTAAGAGTAAGGAAAATTCCACATCCGCAAGGGCCTTCACGGCGAAAAGATAGTGAGTTTCCGCAGTGCAAGAAGATCCACAAGCTCTTTCTTCTCCTTACCATGAATAATACATGTTGCTAGCCCAACTTGCATACCTTTATCGATGGCACTACCGATATCCTCCGCCATAGTTGCGTAATACTCAGAGAATTCAAACACTTAAACACAAAGAAGGCTCATACCATTAGTCAACAACCAACGCCGACTAGATAGCAAAGTGAGAAAGTGAGGATAAAACTCTTCATCAAGGTGCCGAGCTGCACACAAATCGTAAACTGTTGAATCAACCTTTTCATAACCGCAGCCCACCTTTGCGTCTTGAGTCTTGGAAAACTCTTCCCTCAAAGCATCAAGAGAAGGAATCTGACTGCGAAGCTTGGAACATAAGGACTCCAAAGTATGTATCTACAAATAAAAATAAAGAGTCAAAAAACAATGAAAGAATAAGCGAATGGAAAAGTTGGAGGAAAAATCATACTTGTCCAGAAAGGTTAGCATTCTGAGACTTGAGCACAGCAACTTCAGCCCTCAAAGTAGAGAACTCATAATCCTTCTCATCAAAAGAAGATCGGAGCTCAGCAAGCTCAACACGAAGAGAGTCTCGCTCCCGTTCAAAGGAAGAATTTTGACTCTTCAACAAAGCAATTTCCGCAATGTAAGTGCGGACAACTCAACAAAGAAGAGCCAACTCGTAAGACCCGACTTCAAAGAACTTCGGCCCTAAGGATTGAGACCTCCTTATCCCTTTCTTCTAACAGGGATAATAGGCGTTTTCTCTCTACCATATTATACTCCAATTGTATACAGACTTCGGAATTAAAGCACACCTGTCGTGCCGTAGCAACATTGAACTCAGCAAGAAGGTGATTATACCCCATCTCACGAATGGAAGAAAAATAACAAGGAGGGGAAAACTCATCCACCATGCCATGGCATTCATCAACATCATCAAGAAGCGAATTCTTGGTAACGTTCCATTGGGGAACATAAATATTAGCCGAAGAACTGGAATCCGAATCATCGCAGACGGATATCCCACCAAAATATCAAATTCGGAAAGGTCGTCAAGGACGGATGAACACTACCGGCGGGATGAAACTACCGTGAAGGGATGAAGGAACGCGACTTGATCCTTCTCCTTTTGACAGAAGGACAAGAGTAACAACAACATCCATCATAACCGGTGCAGTGAGAGAGTCATCAAAAACAAATAAAGAACAAAAAATTAACTGACGAAGAAAATAAAGGAATCACGAAAAACAAAAGTAAAGGATAACAAACCTGGGGAGAACCATCAAGATGGAGCAAACCAAAGTCATATTCAAGAGACGTCCCACCTTCATGAATAATAGTAATGGTTAATGAAGGAGAAGAAGAAGAATGAGTGGGCAAAGCATTCAAACAAAATTCAAGAGTTTATGTGACTTTGAGCTAACAACTTCGGAATAGATTCTCAAGACTTACCACCAAGAGAGGCCCTACCGAATAATTATGGTCGCCTCACTTTCTTAGGAGGATAGATGTGGTTGGTGCAAACCTTCTTTCTTTTCCTCCTAGAACTAGAAGGCACATCACTATTAGACACTAGAAGACCAAACCTCGTAAGCGTAATATTCAGGTCGCACAACATCCACAAAACTATTATGTAATCAAGAGGCCCCGGCTTCTGAACAAGCAACTACATTTCCATCGGCACCAGAAGATGGAGGGGTCAGAGAAACAGTCCTGCTTTCGGTTAATTTTAACAATGGGAGCTCATTTTCCTCCAGCGATCGAGTATCAACCTTTAACTTCATAGGATCCTTCATACGAACCAAAGATAGCAAACCCATGGCTGCAGAAAGTAGAAGAAAAAAAAACACATGTCAGACCAAACAAAAACAGATTAGCAAGCGAAGAAAACATAAACATGGTATACCCACCCCGATCTTCTTCGTCATAGAACACAGGGTAAAAATCTTCACCCAAAGTATAATTATGACTTAACCCAACCAAGCAAAGAAAGGACTCCAGAAATTTGTGAAAAGGAGAAGCATTGGCAACAAGGGAAGCAACATGCCCAACATCAAACTCAGTATCCTTAGGAGTAGCATCCTTAGGAATGTTTCTCCCAACACAGAAAGGATGAATAGTAGGACAAGCAAAGGAGTCAACCCAGAAGAAATGGTCATTCTAACTTTTAAGAGAATCAAGGGTTTAGTAAATCAAACGCCAAAGCTATCAACTCGCTTACTAAAAGAAAGCCAACCATGTTTCGAGACAAAACATAAAAACACCTAAATAGACCAACTTAGGGTTTGATGCCGAGGGCAAAACAAAGAATCTCAAATTAAGAAACTTTAAAGACCAATGACAAAGAAGGTGCGATATATGAATGTGATAGTAGTCAAGAATCGAAACAAGAAAAATAGACAATGGGAGGCGAAAGTTAGCAAACTCGAAAAACGGTATACACACCAATCTTCCCATTAGGTGCTTCCCGAATAGTTTGGTCGTTCGTGGAATTCCAGATGAACAAATTCATGGAATTGAATATCCAATACAAAATGATCAAGCGCCTTTTGCGATAGTTTAGATTTCGCAGATGTAAATGAACCTATAACGGAAAAAGAAAAAGAGTTAAGAACCTAACTCGACAAGGAACTTGAAGGCGGAGACAACCAAAGGTAAATTGGATCAAAGAAAGAGAAAATAGCGCTTGCTAGAGAAGAACAAGAAAAGAAAAATGGGTTAAAGAAAAATAAAGGGTATTTATACAAGCGGAATGATGATTCCTCAAGAAAACCCTAAGGAAGGATACGTGCCCAAAAATGATCTGATCCAACGACCCAAGTCACAAACACGGGGATAAGGATAGTAAAAGACGAAGGGCACACAGAGTCGAATCAACCAGAACATGAAAAGTCATTAACTGTCCACGTTGTAAAAAAAACTTTCCTAGAAAAAGAAAGCGTTAGAAAAACGCTTCAAGAGTACGGAAGAAGAAACGCTCCGCCAAAATTAAGTCTAGTAACATCCACCGCACACGACACACAATGCACGTACTAGACTAGGGGGACTTGATGACGTAACAGTCCTTAAAGAAGAGTGTTAATACAAATAAGCCGTAAAAACGTTTATTTATATTTTACGATCTTCTAATGTTTTGTCGATAACAAACTTAAAATCATTTTAACGAAACAAATAAAATACGTAAAAGGTTTGAGCCAATAGTTTTCTAACACACTTACGTTTTCACATAAAACACTAAAATAAATATAAATGATTTTATGATTTAGTAAACATATGTACAACAACTAGTGTTTACATATTGGGTAAATATATACATAACTAGTATGTATTATAATGGGTAATATAAATGGGTAGAAACTTAAGTATTTGACCCATTGACCAAATACATTGGATGTAAGTATAACCCAAAGTCCATGACCCATTCCCATAGAGCATGACCCATAACCCATTGCATGACATCATGCTTAAGTCATATATGGATATTATCCATGACCCATGGTTTTAACCCATGACCCATGGACTAGATCCATTGCATCTTGTAGATACATTGTATCTACTTGGATACCCATGATCCATAACCCATGACCCATGACCCAAAACCCATGGGCAAAAGGGAGCGTCCCACGGATCCCAAGATTACATCGGACGGATCCTCAAGTAAGGGATACGTGGGATCCGTTGAACAAGAGTCGCTTTTTCCTCTATAAATAGTGAGCCATTTCTTCCTTTTGGGTTGCAACTCGCACACATACTTTCCCAAGTATTGTAACCTTTCAACCACGCATCCTAAGGATCTTTCTATGTAGTTTGTCTTTTTTTGTGATTCTCTAGGTTCCTCTTAAAGGCGAGATCACCACCTCTTGAAGTCGAGCAAGCTCAAGTCCATGAGTTGCCATGTCGTCATCATCAAGACCATCGAGGTTCTCTTGTTGATACTTCTTTCTTCCTCCATAGAAGTGTTGTGACCAAGGCATTAGTGAAGAATGCCAAAAGAGTCAAGACGAAAGCATTAGTGAAAGGTGCTTAACGTCCGTGTCAAAAGAATTAGTGAAGAATGCTAAAGGAGTCAAGACGAAGGCATTAGTGAAAGGTGCCAAGCGTCCGTGTCAAGGGCATTAGTGAAAGATGCCTAGAAGTCAAGTCAAAAGACATTGGTGAAGAATGTCAAGGTTGTATACTCGATGAGGTACATAGATATACAAATAGAGATAGGTTGAATCCAAGGATATTGATATCCTTGATGGTGTTGTAATAAGGAGATTGATCTCCTTTGGGTTTAGGTGTTGTGTAGTGTTGGGTATTAGTTCCTCCATCGTAATGGAACTCGATACTTAGCCTAGTACCGGATAAAGGGTAGGCGACGTTGTGATAGGTGTGGTTCTCCCTTGTGAAAGAACCCAGTGGTTATCCTAGTACCGGAAAAAGAGTAGGCGACGTTGTGAAGGCTTCTCCGCCATAAGGAGTTGGTGTCATGTAGTGATTACGAACTCTCGAGTAGGTGACTCGGGGAGTGGAGTAGGGCAAGGAAGGTGTCCTTGTAGCCAAACCACTATAAATACTTGTGTCGTGGTTATGTGCTTCTTACTCTTTATCTTCCATTACACATTTATATATCTATCTATCAATGTCCAACATACACATCCAAATAGATTGACATAAGTCGATCCAAATATTTTAAAACAAAGTTTTAATTGGTAAAACTATTCAACCCCCCTTCTAGTTTTCCACAATTGGCATCAGAGCTTCGTTACCAAGTTTCTTAGAGTTTGTTGTACTTTAAAAACTTGATACGATCCGTGTATGTTTGAAAACTACAAAGTAGGGTTTTTTTGTCATGTTTTAAAAATCATCATATTACGCTCTAATATTTTCCTTGTTAAGAATTCTCCATACTTGGATTTGGGCATACCAAGAAGATCATGAAGAAATTTCTAAATATTTCTTTTAGTAAAAAGAATGTTTAGCAATGTATTCCCCATACATGGATTTGGGGATTCTAAGAAGATTACAATAATTTCTCTAAATATTTCTTTCCTTAAAAAGAATATTTAGAAAATGTATGATTTTAATAATTTATATTTCTTTATTATTAAAGTCTTAGTAGTATGTTTACACTTTCTTAGTAATTACTAACGTAGTTATCTATATTGAAATCATCATCAAGAATAGTATTCTTCGTTGATTTATATAGACTACACTACACACCTGTAATAATGATATCTCGGCTATTCGAGAGCCTTGATCATTATTCCTCACAAAATGACTATTGACATTTCATCTATGTCAATGAGTGTGAAATTTCTTATATTATGATAAAATGGGATTTTATCATAATTTTTGAAAAACCTCCTAAAGAATTATGACTTTTCATAAAAAGGGAACCTAGTCAAATAGGATTAGTATTAAACCGTCAAAAACCCCAAACCACAAGTTATAGAGCTTAAACATCAACTCTAGGCAATTTAGAACTCCCAAACCAAAGTTATCAAGGAATGCTTAAGTCGAACTTTTTCGTCATGCCGCATCCTTGAGTTTGAACTAGCCGGATCCCTAATGCAAGGGATCCGTGGATCCGTGCAATGTAAGACAAAGATAAGTTAAAATGATCACTGGAAGTTCCACTTTTCCTTATCAAAGACTCACGAACAAAAACCTAGTTACTGCTCACAGGAGAAAATTGATCATTTCCTTCAAGCAAAACAATCTCTTGTGTAAGTATAATCTTCACTACATTGTTAATTTTATTCCTTGATTTCTAGGATTACATTTTGCATCTTTAGAAGTTGGGTTCAAATGGGTTTGTCATAATTTGTTACCACATTGTTTTCTAAGATAATCTAAATCAAAGAATTAACATTGTTAATAGAAATTAAACTCATTTTTGAATTCAATGAAGATGTTTTGAGTAAATTGTGATCAAACCAAGTGTTGCAAAATTGTTTAATCACCGATTAATCGGTAATCGGCCATACACCTTGTAGAATTTTGAAAATCGGTCAAAAATCGCTGTAAAAATCGCCAAAATCAATGAATCGGTCAAAACGCCAAATCGGTCAAAATCACCAAATCGGTCTACTTTAAAAATAATAATTTCACTTATGACGCATAATGAGGATCATTTATTTCACTTATAACGCATTGGGCCTCATAATCGAATTGGAGCCTTTTTATTGAGGTTTGGAAACATAGTAGGCTTAGAATTAGTTAAGATCTTTAGTTTGGTCTCCGTAAATACCTAAAACTTGCGTAAAATGCCAATCCGATTAATTACCGATTAATCCCGCCTTGGTCGATTACTCGTTGTGGAGGTCGACCGCCCGCTATCGATTCACGATTTTGCAACATTGGATCAAACCCTTTATGCTACTATTCACAATTAACACCACATTGTGGTTTTGTTGTATAGAAACAATCATGCCTAGTAACCGCCAACAAGATTATCATGATACCGCCCATTACATCCCAATGTATCATCAAAAGGATGGACTTAGCCCTGAGGACAGGAAATCTTTCAAGTTGCTCGAAAAGAGGCTTTTTCATGAAGGTCGGTGGTAGAACTATCATTCCTTGCTAACACCAACATCCGAGAGGTTTTTGGAACAATTGGCTTTGATTGTCTTTTTAGACATAAACGAAAAAATTTGCCCGGTGTTCGTGCTTGAATTCTACAAAACAATAAGAATAGTTAGGAATGAGAATGGGACCATCTCAATTGTCTTCATCATAAATGAGCATGAGTACACCCTTTCACTTGTAGAATTTGGAAGAATACTACGTGTTCCATATCAAGGAGTTTGCATGTATTCCAATGAATGGTCTTTGGCGGAGCTACACGACATGGTAGATCATCATGAAGTCTACCACATGAGAATCCCAAAATCAACAACGGTTAGGGATACCGTGTTCATGCAAAGGGCATCCCCATCGAGGGTCACTCGAAATTCCAAAGTGATCTATAGGGATCCATTTCAAATAGAGCTTTCCGAGATGTTCCCGTTGTATAAGAAATGGGAAGTCGTGGTAAGGGAGAATGTGCTTTGCTTGGGAGGAACAAGGGTCACCCCAATTGTGCTTGAGCTTCATGATTTATTGCCTTGTGACCGAGACTCGCTCAACCTTGCATATTACATGATTAAGAGAATGGCGAGTGTGAAAAGCATGGACAAAATGGTGCTCCCTTATGCAATGCTCCTATCTCGCCTTTCAAGCTTCATCTTTGCTTTAGATCCTACTCCATATTCCTTTGATCATAGCTTTTGCAACAAAGTCATGGTGCCGATTATCCGAGGGAAAACTACAAGGTTCATGGTGGATGGCAAAAGACCTCACCCACCAACGGATTCATCGGATGAGCGGGAGAGACAAAGAGAAGGAGAAGGAAGTAGCAACCCCCTTGGCAACACCGATCTCGACCCTTTGGACTACATCAATCAATTACCGGACATTCCTAGCCCATCACAAGAATGGCAACAAACCAAAGGGATATTCAAGTGTTTCGCCAACTTCTTGAAGAAAAAGAAGTAGAGATGGTGGTATGAAGAGTGGAGGGGAAGATGAAGACGGGGAGTGATATGGAAGGAGTTAGGGATGAAAGGTAAGGTCATAGGACCTTAGTTTGTGAAAACAATTTAAAACAATGGTTGTAACATCTTAACAATACCTATGTAGAATAGGAAGTAGTGTGTAGGAATTGCCATGATTTGGCATTGAACAATTTAACTTAGGACGAGTATGATGAGATTTTACGACATCTTGAATTCATTCAAGTAGTCGTTGTCACTCATCTTTAGCTACCTTTAGTTCCCCCACACTTGCTATGCGTTATACTTGTTATGTTATTGCATTTAATCATTATAGAAATGACTAGGAGAAGCATTTTCTAAGAGTGCAAGAATTGCACAATTGTCGAAAGCCTTATGATCCGCAGAGGCGGATCCCGTAACTATAACTAGCCGGATCCTCCAATGAGGGAACCGTGAGATATAGGTAGATGGATACCAAATATGATCATTATACATAAATTTTATCCCTTGATCACATCATGTTGGCTAAACATGATTCTTTAATACCACTTAAGGCTTCTCAAGCACGTGGGTCTCACATTCATCCGTAGCTTACTTAGGATTAATTTCAAAGTGCTTTTGATTTATCAAACTCACCAATACCCACCATATTTCCGCTCCAATGCTCACACATTATTCCTCACATCTCAAAACACTTAGTTTGATATTTCTATCAATTTTAGTAAATTGATTTTAGTCACTCTTACCTCAAAATAGGCTTAAAACTAGTTTTCATTTTTCTTTATTTTTTAGGATTTTCTCAAATTTCTCTTGAGTCATCATCTGATTTCTAGGTATAATTGCTATCATTTTTCCATTCTCAAATCAAATGGTATCTTCCTCAAGCACTTAGTTAGACTCTCAAAAGTCCACTTTCCTACCCAAAATCATCATTAAGTATCCTCACTCATTATGGTTGAGCATTTGAGACATCCACCACTTAAGACATCTAAGGAAAGTCAAATCCTCAAGATTCATAGGTACTAGACTTTAAAAAGCATGATCATTTCATCACACCTCTCATCGATGACGGATCCCTGTTTATAACTGCATCGGATCCCTAGTGAGAGGGATCCGTGGGATCCGTGTTCACTGAAAAGTCTTTAATTAGCTTTTCCTTCAAATTTAAGCCATCTTTGGAAATCTAAACACTTTTAGTTACCATTTAATGATTTCCTAGAGTCGAAAAAGACCTTAGTTGACCTTGGTGCATGCCTAATTCCCTTAGTGGTCATGAATTTAATTTCTTAATTCAAATTCACCCTTTATAAATCAAACACTCTTGAGAGGTTAAGTCATCACTATTATCACATTCTCAAAAAACAATAGTTAGAGACTTCTATTACATCCTCACCATGACCAAAGCACTTAGCAACAACTCTTCAACCAAGGGTTCATACAAAAGGAATGGTCATATAGTTCATGAGATTTCATCCACCGAATCATCACCCGTAAGAGATAATGGTGCTAGAGTCCCACCTCAACAAACCCAATCAACAATTTCCAAGAGAACCGCAAGAATGAGCATTAGACCTTTTGGGTTAGAAAAGAGTTCAACAAGCTCTAAACCAAACGCACCTAGTTCTAGTAAAACGCCTAAGTCCTCATTCCTAGAACATAGACAACATTCCTTCACCGAACCTATCTCTCATCCAAATCTCTATTCATTAGAGCACTCACCACCGAGAAACTCCCACTCACCAACATTCTCATTAAATAAAGAACCACCTACAACACCAACTAGTCCACCATTGGAAACAAGGAACCACCAAGGACTTGATCATATGGAGGAATTTCCTTTACCACCACATTCGTTCTTAGTAGAACCTCATCCTACATTTCTCAATGTAACCCCACCATCATTTGTAGATCCTTCTCAAAACATCCAATCTCCTCCGGTTCCTAATCAAGACAATAATTGCTCTAATTGTCTAATCACCCAAGGACTTGTTCAAGAAGTATGAAATGAGTTGCATTTCATGATTAATCATCTTCTTGAAAGATTGGACCAAATCAACAAGTCTACTCATCCTTAGACTCAAGTACATTGATGCTTTTTAAGTTTTGGTCACTTATTAGTATTAGTAGAATATGTATTACATGGCTAGATCATTCTCTTAGTTTTAGAGATTTGTAGATCATCTCTTATGTTTTATTGAATAATAGCTTATATGCCATATTGCTTTGAGTATATGATCGTTGCTTGAATACATATCTCACTTTGATGTTAACATTATTTGTTACATCACCATTTTCAAATCATATCGATAGACGGATCCCAAAGTTTTGTCTAGATGGGTCCCTCCAAGGAGGGAACCATGGGATCCGTGCAATAGAAGACATGTTTTCTACTAACTTGAGTCTTATTTTCAGGAAATTATGCATTATATACTTGTTTTCTAATCTTTGTTTTGTAGATTTTCAAAATACATATGAAGACTTTGACACACTAAGCTGGGGAGCTTTGTGTCAAACAATACATTGTAAAACCATTTGCAATATAATCCACATTTGGATTACATTTCATGACGCCCTTGCAAAGTTGCAATCATCAAGGGGAGCATTATCGCCACTAAGACGAAACCATTTGCAAACATAATTGCAATTCATTAGCTTAGTAGTTTTTATTTACGGGACGCCCTCACAAAGGGATGGACTCGTTAAGGGGGAGTTAAGACGAGAACACTTCCCGTCACTTGCTCTCTATATTTTTTCGTTTACATGTTTTTCTTAAAACATTGTGTTAGTTTCTTTTAGACGCTCTTTTTGTTTAGACAAAAAGGGGGAGAAGAGAGTAAAAACTCCAATTCGAACTTTTACGAATTTTAGTTTTTTCTTAAAATAATTTTATGTTTTGTCATCAACAAAAAGGGGGAGATTGTTAATACAAATAAGCCGTAAAAACGTTTATTTATATTTTACGATCTTCTAATGTTTTGTCGATAACAAACGAAAAATCATTTTAACGAAACAAATAAAATACGTAAATGGTTTGAGCCAATAGTTTTCTAACACACTTACGCTTTCACATAAAACACTAAAACAAATATAAGTGATTTTATGATTTAGTAATACATATGTACAACAACTAGTGTTTACATATTGGGTAAATATATACATAACTAGTATGTATTATAATGGGTAATATAAATGGTAGAAACTTAAGTATTTGACCCATTGACCAAATACATTGAATGTAGTTAGGTATAACCCAAAGTCCATGACCCATACCCATGGAGCATGACCCATAACCCATTGCATGACATCATGCTTAAGTCATATATGGATATTATCCATGACCCATGGTTTTAACCCATGACCCATGGACTAGATGCATTGCATCTTGTAGATACATTCTATCTACTGGATACTCATGATCCATAACCCATGGGCAAGAGCGTCCCACGGATCCCGATACACCGGACGGATCCTCAAGTAAGGGATCCGTGGGATCCGTGGAACAAGAGTCGCTTTTTCCTCTATAAATAGTGAGCCATTTCTTCCTTTGGGTTGCAACTCGCACACATACTTTCTAAGTATTGTAACTTTCTAACCACAGATCCTAAGGATCTTTCTATGTAGTTTGTCTTTTTGTGATTCTCTAGGTTCCTCTTAAAGGCGAGATCACCACCTCTTGAAGTCGAGCAAGCTCAAGTCCATGAGTTGCCATGCTTCGTCATCATCAAGACTAATGAGGTTATCTTGTTGATACTTCTTTCTTCCTCCATAGAAGTGTTGTGTCCAAGGCATTAGTGAAGAATGCCAAAAGAGTCAAGACGAAAGCATTAGTAAAAGGTGCTTAACGTCCATGTTAAAAGCATTACTGAAGAATGCTAAAGGAGTCAAGACGAAGGCATTAGTGAAAGGTGACAAGTGTCCGTGTCAAGGGCATTAGTGAAAGATGCCTAGAAGTCAAGTCAAAAGACATTGGTGAAGAATGTCAAGGGTGTATACTCTGTTAATACAAATAAGCCGTGAAAACGTTTATTTATATTTTACGATCTTCTAATGTTTTGTCGATAACAAATATAAAATCATTTTAACGAAACAAATAGAGTACGTAAATAGTTTGAGTTAATAGTTTTCTAACACACTTAAGCTTTCGCATAAAACACTAAAACAAGTATAAGTGATTTTATGATTTAGATACATATGTACAACAACTAGTGTTTACATATTGGGTTAAACATATACTTAAACTAAGTATACTAAAATGGGTAAAAACTAAGTGTATGCTAAATTGGGTAAATACAAGTATATACTAAATGGGTAAATACTAGCAAATGGTTTTGACCCATAACCCATGGTTTTATATATGCCACTTAACCAAGTTCATTGTATCCTTAAGATACATTGTATCTAGAAAGAAAACCATGGATCAACCCATAACCCATGACCCATGACCCATAACCAAAAATACCCATGGGTAAAGAGGAGCGGACCACGGATCCCTAGCTTTGTGCTAGCCGGATCCTTGTGGTAGGGATCCGTGGATCCGGGGAAACAAGAGAATTTCCTCTATAAATAGAGAGCCATTTCTTCCTCTCTAAAGGTACTTTTACACACATACTTCCCAAAGTATTCTAACCTCTAACCTTAGATCCAAGTGATCTATGTAGTTTTGTCTTTTGTTTTGTGTGATCTACTAGGTTCCTCTTAAAGGAGAAATTACCACCTCTTGAAGACGCAAGCTCAAAGTCCATGAGTTGCCATACCGTCATCATCAAGACTACTAAGGTTCTCTTGTTGATAGTTCTTCCTTTCTCCATAGATGTTGGGTTGAAGGCATTAGTGAACAATGTCGAAAGAGTCAAGATGAAAGCATTAGTGAAAGGTGCTCATCATCCGTGTCAAAGCATTAGTGAAGGATGCTAAAGGTGTCAAGACGAAGGCATTAGTGAAGGGTGCCAAGCGTGTGTCAAAGGCATTAGTGAAGGATGCCTAAGAATCAAATCAAGTAGCATTTGGGAAGAATGCCTAGGTCGTATAATCGATGAGGTGCATCGTTATACATATATGTATTTGTTTATATACAAGGATGGTGATATCCTTGATGGTGTTGTAACAAGGAGTAGATCTTCTTGAGATTAGGTGTTGTGTCGTGAAGGTGTAGTTCACCTAAGGTGTGAAAGAACTAGGTGCTTAGCCTAGTACCTAATAAAGGGTAGGCGACGTTGTGAAGGATTAGTTCTCCTAAGGTGTGAAAGAACTCGTGGTTAGCCTAGCACCGTATAAAGGGTAGGCGACGTTGTGTTAGGTGTGGTTCACCTTGGTGTGAAAGAACCGGTATTTAGCTTTGTACCGGAAAAAGGTTGCGACGTTGAGAAGGCTTCTACGCCATAAGGAGTTGGTGTAGTGTTTACGAACTCGAGTAGGTGACTCGGGAGTGGAGTAGGGCAAGGAAGGTGTCCTTGTAGCCGAACCACTATAAATACTTGTGTCGTGGTGATGTGCTTCTTACTCCTTATCTTTCATTACACGTTTATATATCTATCTATCAACGTCCAACATAAACAACCAAATAGATTGACATAAGTCGATCTAAAAATTTGAATGGAAGTTTTAAATTGGTAAAACTATTCAACCCCCTCCCCCTTCTAGTTTTCCACAATTGGCATCAGAGCTTCGTTACCAAGTTTCTTAAAGTATGTTGTACTTTAGAGACTTGATACGATCCGTGTATGTTTGAAAACTACAAAGAAGGATTTTTTTTTTTGTCATATTTTTTAAAAATCATTTTGTTGGACATTGATAGATGACTCTAACAACTTTTGTTCCTAAGAAATCTTCATGCTAGAATCTCTCCAAAATCTTCATTCAAAGAATAATGAAGTCCACAATAAAGGAAGGATCTAAAAAGTAATCACAATTCACGTACACCAAGTACAAAGGATTACTTTAAAAGCTCATGAAGTATCTTTGGCATTATGCCAAACCAAGAAGCATAGAGGTATGTTTTACTTTTCATTAGATAGGTTACATGAGTTCTATTTATTTTTCATAAGTTTCTTTGCTTATTTATCTCTAACATCATTAGAAGTCTCTTTCGTCACTTTTCCGTCTTTTTCATCATCGGGAATAATACTCCTTTGATTTGTCAAACTAACGCCGTCATCACATATGAACCTTCGATATGTGATTCATCAAAAGCCATCCTCCAAAACAATCTTCATCTAATACCTCCGAACTATCTTTTAGTAAACTAATTTATAAGCCTACTACAAAATAATGTCAACAACCCCTTTCTCGTCTACAAGAGCCGGATCCCCTAGTTGTACTAGCGGATCCCAAACATAAAGGATCCGGGGAACCGTGGAATGTAACTCACTATACGCTTTCAAAAATTCACCACCGATTGTTTTTCCTCTATTCACACAAAACAAAAACCACCAAGCTACAAAATTCATCCTCATTGGCTTCCATACTTTCAAGTATCCTCCTAGAACACCATTGTAAGTAATTACATTAACTTGTTGTAACTTTCATCATCCTCATCCTAGGGTTTATGGTTTCTTAATATCTAATCAATTAACTCAATTAGGGTTTTCAAACTAATCATTAAAAGGGAATTTTAACAAAATCACTTTGTGTTCACAACATTGTTAATACAAATCAAAACCATAAACCCATTCCAACTAATTTATCTTAATTGAAAATTTGTATTTTTAGGAACAACCATGCCCAAAGCCACTCAACAAGATCACCATGACACCGTCCATTACCTTACTCACTACTATCGTAAAAGGGATTGACCAAACCGACCGTAAAATATTCAAAAGCCTTGTAAACGACTTATCCACGAAGGTCGTGTAGTCCAGAATGTTTCCTTGAAGATACCGACATTCGTCAAGTTTTCTCGACAATCAATTTTGATTGTCTCCTTGACATAGATGAACAAATTTGTCCGGTCTTCATTTTTGAATTTTACAAAAGCTTTAGGATCATTAGAAACACCGACAATAGTATCTCAATCACCTTCATCATCAACAAACAAAACTTTATTTTCCTCTCAACACCTTTGCTCAAATTCTTCGCATTCCTTGTGAGGAATTTGTATGTACTCTCAAGATTGGGAAATTAACTCTCAAAACCATGCACTTGATCCCAAGCCTCTATAACACTCCTCTCGACGATCCCGAAACCATTCGTGATACTATCTTTAAAATTAGGACCGACCAATCCTCGTTACGATCGTAATAAAAAGCTCATTCACCGTGATCCCTTTAAATGGAACTTTTCAAATGCATCCCATGTTTAGAAAATGGGAAGAAACTTAGGAAAACATCATTAGCCTAGTTGGAAACAAAGATCATCCAAACGCATGTCTTGTGCAAATGATCTATTGTCTTACCCACCAAAGGCCATTTAATCTTGCCTACTACATGGAAAGGAGAATGGTCGGGTATTCAAAGCTTCCAACATGGTACTCCCATATGGTATGCTCCTAACACGACTTTTTAAGTATGTTAGTGCATTGCAACCATCCCCTATCAACGATGATCATTACCTTCCGATCACGCCATGGTACCTCTTACCAAACAACCTCTAAACGGTTCATAGTCAATGGAGAGAAACCTCAAGCTCTCTCGGACTCCTCAATGGAGAAGAAGAAGAAGAAGAAGAAGGAGGAAGACATCGAATTCCATATCCAACATCAAATTGGAAATCCTTGAATACCACGAACAACTTCCAACCATTCCAAACGAGACCATGAATATAAACAAATAAGAGGCATGATTCAAAACCTTGCTTACAACCTCACTAAGCCGTCAAAAGGAAAAGGAAGAATTGACGAAAGAGACAATAGGAATGTGCTTAGTTTCATTTATTTTATGTTTGAATGATCTCTTTAGTATTTTCGGTTCATGATTACTTGGATATTGTCTTTAACTAGTGTTTTGTGATAAACATGCATGTTTCTACCGCTCATCTATAGATTTACTAGTGTGCATAAACCTGCATCATTTCGTTTTCGTGTTGGTTCGATCCGCAGATGCGGATCCCTAGGATTAGCCTAGCGGATCCTTCCTTGAGGGAACCGTGGGATCCGTGTCATCGATCAAGAATACATCTTTCCTTACATCAAGATTGCTTTCTAGATAAACTTCACATTAGCTAAGCATATGTTTTGGAACCCAACTAGAACTATTTCAAGGATGAGAAAGGCTTAGACTCACTAAAGGCTTACTTAAAATCTTAGTCAAAATGCCTCTTGATTTATCAACACATCAAAACTCACCATATTTCCGCTCAACTACTCACAAACTATTTCTCATCTCTCAAAACACTTAAAGAGGACAAATTAAACATTTTTTTCACCTCTAGTCATTTCTATCTCAAAGAAAGATAAAGATTAGTTTTCAATTCTTGAAATTTTTAAGAATTTTTCTTAATATCATCTCAAGCTAAAACCTGATCACTAGGATAATTTATTATGACTTGACACCTTCATAACTCTTAGTATTATCCTTGGACATCCATTGGTAGTTATCTTGTCCCATCCTCCTTCCATAAGAAGCAATCATTTGCTATAACACTTATTACCTTTGATCATTCAAGTATCCTTTCATCTCAAACACTTAGGAGAACTGAAATATTCAAAATAAGATAGGCTTTAGCTCCTAGAAACCTCATTTCAAACCCGCTATAATCACGAGAGCCGGATCCCTAGGATTAGTTTAGACGGATCCTCCAAGGAGGGAACCGGGATCCGGTGACGCTTATGAAAATCATTACTTGAACAATCATTTCAACTCATCTTCCTAACTCAAACACTCCATCTCATCTTAAATGAGTCCCTAGATTAGTGATATTCTGAACATAAACTTTGTGCATGTTAATCATCACATTTCCAAGAACATTAATGGATTAAGTCTTAAAGGCAACTACCAAGTTCTTCCTTTTATAAGCCATATTGCTAAGAACACCTTAGTCATCAAACACAAACACAAACCATCAGCAATTACAACCATCTTTCAAGTCATTTCATCATGAGAAAGGCTCCTAGTGCTAACTCATCCACTCAAGAACCACCCAAGAAACTTGCTAGAATCATACACGAAGTTTCCTCAAACGAATCTTCTCCGATTAAGTCTACCAATGCTAGGATTTCCCCTACACCAAGGAAACCAATCAAACTAATTCCCAAGAAGAGTGCTCCCACTAGGATTTCATCACCAAACTCTACTATCCCAAACATACCCTCCACAACTCAACCAACACCATTAGTGCCTAGAACCACCTCACAAACATCTCCACATTCTCACAATGTAGAAGATCTACCTTCTTGGCCATCTCACCTTTCACCATTACCAACAAATTCACTTGAAAAGATTGTGGAACAAAATCAAAGTGTTGAATCAACACTTGCTTCAAAAGAAAACTCTATCATTCCCCCCAATAGTCCTTTTTGGATTATGAGAAGACATCAAAGGCAACCACCCGACCATAAGGAAGTTGATGCTTCTTTACCCTCAAACATTGTAGAGCCATCACTTAATAAGCCTCTACCAATTCCGCCTTCATTTGAAGATACTCAACCCACTTTACTTGAACTTCCACTACAAGAAATTCAAAACCATGACAAGGATTGCTATCATTGTAAACATGTTGAAAGGTTGATACATGAACTACGTAAAGAGCAACGTTTCATGTTTTATCACCTCCTCGAACGTTTCGAAGAGGTTAACAAGCCTAAACTACAATGAACATCATAGTCAAAAGCTCAAACTTAGAACATTTAGGAAACCTTCCTCATCCTTGATCATCATTAAGTTTTAGTTGAACCTTAAATTTGGGTGACTCATTAGCATTAGTAGTACTTGTGTGGCTAAAGTTCATTCTCTTAGTCTTTAGAGATTTGGTTGTGTATCTCTTGTTTTATTGAATGAATACTTATATGCTATGATTATTATGTGTGTTGTGCTTGTTATATTGTACATATATCTCATTCCTCAAATAGCATTCTTTGACATTTCTTCATCTTTGAAGAAACTGTAATGATAGCCGGATCCTTCCAGATAACTAGACGGATCCCTCCTTGAAGGGAACCGGGATCCGTGGTATGTACACAAATTTTACTAACTTGAGTCTTATTTGCAGGAAATTATGCACTATACTCTTGTTTTCTAACCTTTGTTTTGTAGTTATTCAAAATACACATGAAGATATTGACACCATAAAGCTAGGGGAGCTTTGTGTCAAACAACATTGCAAAATCATTTGCAACTTAATCCGATTTTGGATTACACTTCATGACACCCCATTGCAACATTGTAATATTCAAGGGGAGCACGCTCGCCACTTAGACGAACCATTTGCAAACTTAATTGCAAACACAATTAGTTTATTTTACGTTATGTCCTTGACGCCTTACATAGGGATGGACTCGTCAAGGGGAGTTAAGACGAGTACCATTCCCGCCACTTGCTCTCTTTACATTTTACATTCTTTCTTATAAAAATTGTGTTAGTTTCTTTTAACACTTTTGTTTCAAAAAGGGGAGAAGAAAGTAAAACTACAAATTCAAACTTTTACTTAATTTTAGATTTTTCACTAAAATAATTTTATGTTTTGTCATCAACAAAAGGGGAGATTGTTAATACAAATAAGCCGTGAAAACGTTTATTTATATTTTACGATCTTCTAATGTTTTGTCGATAACAAATATAAAATCATTTTAACGAAACAAATAGAGTACGTAAATAGTTTGAGTTAATAGTTTTCTAACACACTTACGCTTTCACATAAAACACTAAAACAAGTATAAGTGATTTTATGATTTAGATACATATGTACAACAACTAGTGTTTACATATTGGGTTAAACATATACTTAAACTAAGTATACTAAAATGGGTAAAAACTAAGTGTATGCTAAATTGGGTAAATACAAGTATATACTAAATGGGTAAATACTAGCAAATGGTTTTGACCCATAACCCATGGTTTTATATATACCACTTAACCAAGTTCATTGTTTTCTTAAGATACATTGTATCTAGAAAGAAAACCATGGATAAACCCATAACCCATGACCCATGACCCATAACCAAAAATACCCATGGGCAAAGAGGAGCGGACCACGGATCCCTAGCTTTGTGCTAGCCGGATCCCTTGTGGTAGGGATCCGTGGGATCCGGGAAATGTAAGAGAATTTCTCTATAAATAGAGAGCCATTTATTCCTCTCTAAAGGTACTTTTACACACATACTTCCCAAAGTATTCTAACCTCTAACCTTAGATCCAAGTGATCTATGTAGTTTTGTCTTTTGTTTTTGTGTGATCTACTAGGTTCCTCTTAAAGGAGAGATCACCACCTCTTGAAGACGTGCAAGCTCAAAGTCCATGAGTTGCCATACTTCGTCATCATCAAGACTACTAAGGTTCTCTTGTTGATAGTTCTTCCTTTCTCCATAGATGTTGGGTTGAAGGCATTAGTGAACAATGTCGAAAGAGTCAAGATGAAAGCATTAGTGAAAGGTGCTCACCATCCATGTCAAAGCATTAGTGAAGGATGCTAAAGGTGTCAAGACGAAGGCATTAGTGAAGGGTGCCAAGCGTTGTGTCAAAGGCATTAGTGAAGGATGCCTAAGAATCAAATCAAGTAGCATTTGGGAAGAATGCCTAGGTCGTATAATCGATGAGGTGCATCGTTATACATATATGTATTTGTTTATATACAAGGATGGTGATATCCTTGATGGTGTTGTAACAAGGAGTAGATCTCCTTGAGATTAGGTGTTGTGTCGTGAAGGTGTAGTTCACCTAAGGTGTGAAAGAACTAGGTGCTTAGCCTAGTACCTAATAAAGGGTAGGCGACGTTGTAGAGGATTAGTTCTCCTAAGGTTTGAAAGAACTCGGTGGTTAGCCTAGCACCGTATAAAGGGTAGGCGACGTTGTGTTAGGTGTGGTTCGCCTTGGTGTGAAAGTACTCGGTATTTAGCTTTGTACCGGAAAAATGTTAAGCGACGTTGTGAAGGCTTCTCCGCCATAAGGAGTTGGTGTAGTGTTTACGAACTCTCGAGTAGGTGACTCGGGGAGTGGAGTAGGGCAAGGAAGGTGTCCTTGTAGCCGAACCACTATAAAGACTTGTGTCGTGGTGATGTGCTTCTTACTCCTTATCTTTCATTACACGTTTGTATATCTATCTATCAACGTCCAACATAAACAACCAAATAGATTGACATAAGTCGATCTAAATATTTAAAAGGAAGTTTTAAATTGGTAAAACTATTCAACCCCCCCCCCCTTCTAGTTTTCCACATACTCGATGAGGTACATCGATATACAAATAGAGATAGGTTGAATCCAAGGATATTGATATCCTTGATGGTGTTTTAATAAGGAGATTGATCTCCTTTGGGGTTAGGTGTTGTGTAGTGTTGGGTAGTAGTTCCTCCATCGTAATGGAACTCGGTACTTAGCCTAGTACCGGATAAAGGGTAGGCTACGTTGTGATAGGTGTGGTTCTCCCTTGTGATAGAACCCGGTGGTTAGCCTAGTACCGGAAAAATAGTAGGCGACGTTGTGAAGGCTTCTCCGCCATAAGGAGTTGGTGTCGTGTAGTGATTACGAACTCTCGAGTAGGTGACTCGGGGAGTGGAGTAGGGCAA
The DNA here is from genome assembly GCA_022545495.1 of Chrysanthemum lavandulifolium. NCBI lineage: Eukaryota > Viridiplantae > Streptophyta > Magnoliopsida > Asterales > Asteraceae > Chrysanthemum > Chrysanthemum lavandulifolium. Next base: position 151,709,186 of record CM040238.1, on the reverse strand, counting down.
GGAAGGTGTCCTTGTAGCCGAACCACTATAAATACTCGTGTTGTGGTTATGTGCTTCTTACTCTTTATCTTCCATTACACATTTATATATCTATCTATCAATGTCCAACAAACATATTCAAATAGATTGACATAAGTCGATCCAAATATTTTAAAACAAAGTTTTAATTGGTAAAACTATTCAACCCCCCCCCCCTTCTAGTTTTCCACAAAGAGGAACATCAGAAGGGCATTTCAAAAAAGGCACGAAAAAGGAAAGTTCTCAGTCAACTCAAGTCTAGTAACATCCACCGTACAAGATGATATCCGCACGCAATGCACATACTAGACTGGGGGGACTTGATGACGTATAGTATGTATAACAGGCCCACTAGGCCCAATACACACTATACACATATTGGGTCCAGGCCCATTAACAATAAAATAACTACAAACTCTGGACCAATAGTAAGCCCGATGACGAAATTGGCTACAGTCCAAGCTAAAAGACGCGCGCATGATACTTAGCAGGTCGAGCCTCCGGCCACCGAAAGTGTCCTGCGTCCACATCCGCGATTAGCATGGAACCTTGTCCGACAAAGGTCCGGCTCCGGCAGTTAACCTCTATATGCGAGTAACCAGGAAACCCTCGCCTATAAAAAGGGGCTCTAATCCCCATGCAAGGTACAATAACTTTCTCTCTCATAATTACACACACACTATTACTTTCTTTGATAAGGATGTATACTTACTCTCACGCCGGAGTCTAATCGTGGGGTCCGTCCCCACGATAAGGCTAACGGTTTACTCTTCTTGTGCATGGAAACCCATCAAACTACTTGGATTAGTACAAGACCAGTTTGTTAATAGCTTGTTGGCCCAGTCCGACAAGCTACACTCATATCCATTACAACCCGTCACACTTTTTGTACTAACAGTGTAGGTCGCTCAAAAGGCATAGCTGGTAAACGGCAGAACCAATCATTCGGTTAACAAAATTTCGTGTGACACTTGGCGCTTTGATATTAAAACTAGAAAAGTCGCAAGTCGCTGAGTTTATTTAAGGAATAACCTAAAGTAGAGTCTAGAAAGTGTTGACACCTCGAACGACCGGAGCGAATCCATAATTAACCCTTTTAAAAAAAAGTAAATAGAGTGATAACCATTGTGTCTGAAAGATGAAAATAGTGATGATGTGTTGAATGATCATGTGACACTAATGTAGCGGTGAGAGGAATGATGGCCGGTATGTCTAGCCTTACAACTAGAGGTGTCAATAGGGTAAGGTTGACCTGACCTGAACCCGATAATGCTTATCGGTTCGGGTTAAATTGGGTTAAAAAAAATTTATCGGGGTTGTTTTGACCCGAAACTGATAACCCGATATTGTTATCGGGTCGAGTTATGGTTAGAAAATTGTTGTTATCAGGTTAACCCGATAAGACTCAAAAAATAAATATTTAATATTTTTAAAAGCTCAATACCACTACACAATGTATATTATGTGTGTTTAATGAAGAGGGGAGGACGCATAAATGAATGCTAGGAAAATGCAACGTAACATAACGGAAAGCTTTTCGTATTTTTATTTTTGTTTCTGTCTCATTTCTAAGACATGAATTGCACTTTTTTCCTCATTTTCTTTATCTACTTTGATGCTGGAGAAGACAATGGATAACCATTTTTTGTGTTTCTTCTGGATACAACTTTGATGAAGAAAGATGAACAATAAAGCTACCTTTGTCTCTAGTGTGTAACATATTGGATTTCACAAACACACTAAACCAATGATCAAAGAGGCGTATACAAGAGGTTTTAGAGAGAGAAAGTTAGAGGTTGGGAACTTTAGTGAGAGAAAGAAAATCTTATTATGAGCTCCAATTCTCAACCTTGGGAGGTAGAGAGTATTTATAGTTCTTACATAAAACGCCACCTACGGGCTGTGGATCAGGCATACAGTGGGTAAAAACCCCGTCCGTCCTCCACGGTGTTACTTAACTAAATACAACTAAACATTAACTAATCTACGACTACGAGCTTTCTAACGATTACATATACTTGAGGTGACCGACTCTTTAATAACTGGATTTACTAAATCCTAACAATCTCCCCCTAAGGGAGGTCACCTCAAAAATATAAAGAATACAAACAGATATTACAATTAGATTGTTCTTGGTTTCTTGTTAATGTTCTTTGCTCAGTAGCTCGTAGTCATTGATTCTTCATTATTGCATGTTTGGATAATCAATGTGGAGGTCTTTAACCGATCTACGTGATAATGAGTTTTGAGCGACTTTGAGATCATCGGCAAACATAAATCTCGACTCTTCCATTGTGGTGTTGGTATTATGTGATGTTGTGACATTTGGACCGACATGCTCACATTCGGATCATGATATATTCTCATCGAGTAGCGGAAGCTTTCGCTGATTCATGATATTGGCGCAGCAGAAAGCGAAGCATGGAGTGAAAATATCAAAGTCATTGATGCACTAATAATGATTTCTTTAGAATGAATGTGTTGTGTGAGCATTCGCTATGGATTGACCGCTTCATTCTAATCACCGCAAAAGTCGGGCGCACTGCATACAACAGATTAGCAATAAAGCGCATGAAAGTGTCTTTGATCACTTTCGTTGAATCGAGGTACACGCCCACGGTTCCCGCTGATCAAGACAAGTATCGCCTGTGATCGTATAATTCCTAAGAATTTCCTTGACAGGTTTCGCACTGCTCTAGCTATTCTCAAACCGAACGCCTCAAAGAAGACAACACAGAGTGAGTGAACCAAATAATTGAGATTCACTTATTGATAAGAAGAGATTTTAAAAACAATCTTGTATCGCTCAATAGAAATTGTTTTTGCAATAAAACGAAGGTTTTAATTGAAATCAATTATCAATCATAAACACCTTTTAATTTGAAATATGAGTACACAGTCGATGTGCTAAGGAAAAGAATTTTTAAGCACAACGACCGGTTTTTCAAAGGTATTCGTCAATCCATTACCTGAACCAGGAATGATTCAAAATATTGAATCGCCCCATTGTTTATGTTCAGTTGTCACATGGTTAATCTATTGGATAGATCTCACATTCCACCCACCAGGAGCTTGTTTGATGTTGGCTCCAGAAGGCTTTCCATCTTCATTGTGAATATTTTGTATATCACTCGGATGTTCTAGCAATACCACAAGGATAATGCGAGGACTCATAAGATATAATCTCTTTCCACATTATGTGAAACAGAGCCTTCATTGAAAGTGTCCTAATGAGATTTATTGATGATCTCGTGGCTCTAGACTCAATTGTGCATATTTGGATCCTATTTTGGAGACTAGGAGAGGGTCTCCTTCTTCAATATCAACAATCTCAAGAGAAAGTCGATAGATTATGTCGGTTCCCCGTGAGAATGAAACAAGTCCTTTAAGAGGAACTTGAGTGGTTAGGGAAGTTGAAGTGCGGTCGCCACCGGGTCCATGACGCCTTTTCTTCAATACCGATGTTACCTTGGTAACCACCAAGAGTATATGAATTGAACCCGTATCGCTCTAAGGTTGAATAATTTGAGGGCTATTTATTTTCACCCTTTTCTCATTCAATTCTTTTCATTCTTCAACCCTTCGGTGCTTACCAAGACTTCATAACTAGAACCTTGTTGGGTTTATTCCAAGACTAGCTCGGTGTTAGTCCGCACTCTTCCCTTATCTCATTTTTCTCCTTTTTTCAATATACCTAAGGACTTCTACACTATCTAGTGGATTGTCACTGGTAGATCCCTCCGGTTCGGGCGGATCATGGAACAAATACCTAACCTTATCGTCCTTATATCACCATACATAAAGTAAAATTGGTCGGTCTATTTGGTATTGTTCATCTGCCATTGGAACCAATTGAAAACTATATATATTATCAAAGCATTTTGTACCTGAATTGTTTTTGATATTTTTATAACAAGAGCTCCCCTCAACATGCATCAAGCATCATTTTGTAATAGAAATAATTTTCATCTTTGAGGGTTGGCTTGCATCTAAGAGTAGTTATATAAAGAATGTGGTTTTCAAAATAGTTGCTCCTCTCAATATGTGCATAGATATTTGAAGGTGTTTTGCACATATTAGGAAAAGACGCACATTGAAATAAATTGATCACGTTTCAAATCTTTGTGGTTTAAGATAGATGATCCTCAACATGTGCATGAAAAATTTGAAATCGTTTGGCACATGTGGGAAGGAGAGCTTGTACATCCTTATAAAACCATTTACCGAATTATCGTTTAAATCAATTTAAATCACAAATTCTCCCCGATCACAATTATCAAATCATTTAAGATTTGTGATCTCAGAGACTTAAATTAATTTTGAAAGCTTTTAAGGAGAATTGTGACTTGATTATGAAAACGCTTTTAACCGATAAGGATCGGATTTTGAGACTTTAAACCCATTGATTAAACATGCATGATTATCTTTTGAAAACAATTGTATGACTAATAACCTTTTGATTTAATTGAAATTATTCTCCCCTCAATCAATGACATAAGTTGTTGATTGAGAGATAGATATTTTGACAAACGTTGAGTCGGATGATTTACAAAAATAGAGTCCGGTTATTTTTCAAAGCAATTAGTTTTCATTAGATAGTAAGTAATTGTTTAGAGAATCGAGCATGAGTTTTGAAAAATAAGATAAAGCATGGCTCGTTCTTTCTTTGAAAAGTGGGTTATTGATGAAATGACAATAAACCATTTTTTTACTTTCTCCCAAAAATATTTTTGATTTTTGATTGATTGATTTTTTTTTTAACATTCGAACAACATCTAAAGTCCCGTGTCATTCTTTGAATGACATCACAAAGACCGTAGATATTATCGAATATGACAAAGAGACAATATTTTGAAATTTTCAAGATTTTTCAATTTTATGGATTTTAAAAGTTTTATATTTTTCTATTTGCTTTTGAAGGTTTTGAAATTTTGTATTTTGTTTTCGAATAACTATTTACAAGAGATGGATGAAGAAAGACCTTTACTCCTCGTTTTCCTCTTGAAGACGTTTAAGTGTTTTCGGTTGTAGACTCTTTAGACCAAGTCGTGGAGGATAAACTCAAAACGTTCTCTAGGAAGAGCTTTGGTGAAGATGTCGCTAACTAGTATTCATCCTCTAAAAATAGAGTTCCACCACACCGCTTTCTACTTGCTCCCCGATGAAATG